>JAOEHX010025520.1:0-21955 GCA_025448015.1 Bolborhynchus lineola | reverse complement strand
AGGGTGGTGAGGCACTGGAATGGGTTGCCCAGGGAAGTTGTGAATGCTCCATCCCTGGTGGTGTTCAAGGCCAGGTTAGACATAGCTTTGGGTGATATGATTTATTGGGAGGTGTCCCTGCCCATGGGAGGGGGGCTGGAACTGGATGATCTTAAGGTCCTTCCCAACCCTAACTATTCTGTGATTGTATATAAGCCATATACAGTAGCTTGTGTATAACCCATGTAGTAACAGAACATACAGTAACAGTTTTACTGTAACCTTGCTTTTCCATAGGTAGATCTCTAATATTAGTTACCTAGTAAATTTGATGAAAACTACAGTTATGACAGGAATTTGGTTTGCACAAAAATTAGGCTTTTTACAGTTTAAGTAAAATCATCTAATTCAGATGAGAATGGCATGGAGAGAGCCCTGGCCATGAGGCTTGGAAGATGTTCAGCTGAGCACGCAGCAGATAACTGTATGACAACATGTAAATTCAGAGAGCCATGTAATACCTTGGAATAGAATTGGTGATGTGAGGTCTCTTATCTTGCAGCCCAAACCATGCTTTCTTTGCTTTCTTTATCATGTACAAATCCCATTGTAATTAGCCATTCCCTGTCATCTCTCATTATTGCCAAGATTAATTTTTCCATAACATACGCATTTTCACATAATACATTGTTTTTAATCTCCTGTGACTATTTCTGTCTTCATAACCTAAGGTTCTTTGCTCTAGTTTTGTCATTGCAGTTTGCAACCCACTGTCTTCCCATACCCTTATACTTGCAGATCTTTATGAAGATATTGTCTGAACACTAAATAAAAAAATACAAGATGTGCTCTTTTGGGAGAGGGAAATGTTGAATGCATCTAAATGTAGTAGCTCTTGATGCAAACATGAATCTAGATACAAGACCTGAAGTATAGCTGGGACTAGAGCATGCGTGTGTTGTAGTGAGAGATTGGACGTGTACAGAAAAGCTGACAGTCTGGGGCTGTTTCAAGTATTTAACAGGGTTTTAGAGATATTAGTACCAAAGATGTAGTCATGTGCTGCAAAACACTGTTCTGATTTGAATTCGTTTTGATGTTTCATATTTGTATTAACAAAAAAAGAGTACATCCCTCTAGGCTCTAAACCAGCAGGCTTTATTTTGACACAGATATGGTCTGCTTATATAGATATGCTCTGCTTATATCATTCCAATTTTGTGTTGGATTAGGTATCTTTTCTCCTGCAGCTGGCATGAAGCTGATGTAAACTCTCTATTGTGTGCTTTTGCTAATTTGACAGAAATGTGATTGTGTCTGCGCCTGATCTAGCTCAGTCATGCCTTAAGTGATTTGGTAGCTTAGAGCCAGCAGTAATTGTTGTGGAACTTCTGCCATGTTAAGCAAGACAGAAATAAGAAGTTGTCATCTTCACCATTTTGCATAAAGGGAGCTACAGCAAAGGGAACAAAACCATGTTCCAGCTCAGAGCAGAACTGGCCATCTGTCTCTGAGATTCCTATTTGGCTGCTTGTTATTGCATGTCCATTCTCAAGTTCAGTACACTCCATGCTGTGATAAAGCTTTTTTTGAGAAGCCCTTCAGAGTTATGGGTTCCTCTGGAAGCATTTGTGCTCCAGACAACTTGAGTTACTGCAATAACAGACAACTTGAGTTACTACAACTTGAGTTACTCCAATATCCTGTATTTTGCCCCTGTTGCACTTCTTTCCTTGTTGTACAGTCTTATTGTAGCAACCCAATCCATTTTGTCTGGAATACTTTGCCCCTTATAAACCAGCACCATCTCTGAAACCCATTGTTTACCATCTTCCCATTCTTCCTGTTAATTATATTCTTGCTTGGAGAAGGGGTCTGGCTCAGGCCAGTAATTACATGGATTATTCCTCTTTTTTGTTATGCCTGCTTGTAAATTATAAATTATAATAACATTAAGCTTTATAGTTAGCTAGAAATTCTGCATTTAATGTTAACATAAGCTTGATTACAGTTTTCAAAGGGTCTGTCAAGCCCTGATTCTCTAAGGTAGAGTTAGTGCCAGGTATGGGCACAGTTTGATGTCCACCCAGCAAACCCACTGTCATGCATGCGAGGTCATTACAGCAAAATTAGGAAGCCTAGTTATTAGAAGTAGTGTGTGAAGTCCTGCAGGTCCAACCAGCAATCTTAGCTCTGGTTTTGTCAGGTCTTGGAGAGAGCGGGCTAAATGCTAGGTAAATCTCACAGAGTTCCCAGACTGGGAATTAGCCACTGACCTTAAAGGAGTCAGTATAGGGGAGGGGCTGTAGAGGAAAGTGCTGAGGAAAAAGACAACACTTTTGAGGGCAGAAAGAAAGATCTGAAAGCTCACTGAGATGGTGAGAAGGCTCTATCTCCTGCTCAAGTTACTGTATCAGAAAGATCAATTGCAGAGATGCTCTCCCTTCCCCAGGCCCTCTCCCTAGGTGACCCAGTCAGACTCAGCAGAATTCACTTGGCTCCTTTTTACGAGGACAGAAAAAATTGGACAGCCATCAGGACCAGCTTGGGGTGGTGGATCTATCCCAGACAAGGCAGCCCTTACTGCCCTGGGTACTGCCAGCCTGCATGATTCAGGCAACCTGGTGCAGAAGCTGTGTTTTTGGCAGTCGCAGGCAACTGAAGGAGTCTTGCAATGGATATTGCTGGGCAGCAATGCTCCTAGCCTGGCAATAGTAAAAGTGTTGTATTTAAGGAAGAGTTGATCACAGGGAAGTCAGGCAACATCAGTTTTGACCCCTGCTTCTCTTGTTTTGTGGATTACCATGATATACTGCTTAGGCTTGCTGGTCAGGTCCAGAGCAATATTGTTGCCTGCTCCTTTTGTGGCAGCGCTGCGGAAAAAGTTTCAGGAAAGCTGTCTCCTTCTGAGCAGTGGCTTCTGTAATAGCTCCTTGGCCATGCACAGTGGATAGGCAGTGTGTGACAGCATGCCTGTTGTCAGCTGCTGTACAGTGATAGATCCTGTTCAATGTGCCTCAAAATAGGAGTCAGAAGCATTTTCAGCTAATGCACTGGTCACTGTTGCTCTAATTACTGTATCAAAAAGCATCTAAGCAGACAAAATTACTTCAGAAATTGTTCTCACACTGTTTGGCTGCAGCAGCCTGTTCAGAGCTCCTAAAAATAGCCACCTATGGATCAAAGCCATGACTGCTAGGACTGAAAACGCAGACATCCTAGTTTTGTGCTCTGAAACAATAATGAATACACTGCAGAAATGAGGAAGAAACAGCAAACCAAAAATATTTAGATGAAGAGGAGATGTCTTTGCTTCTCCACTTCAGCACCAGTAAGGTGCTGTTATTGTGGGAAAGATCATCAAACTGCTAGGCTCTTCCAGAGTTTGAAATGCAAGAATAAGTCAATATTAATGTTATTCCTCTTTTTATCCTCTTTTATTGAGGGTCTAGCTTCTCCAGTGACAGTGCATTAGTCATCTTCATTATAATGTTGACACTGAACATCAGAAGGCTTTCTTGCATTCATTGTGTATGCTGGAGACCATTTTGGCTTCACTTTCACTCACCACCTCTCCTCTGCATACACCTTCTAAATCAGAAAATTGAAAATCTAGAAGTAATTTATAAAAACACAAAGCAAAAATTGGCATGTAGGAGAGCACACTGCAAAAGAAAGTTACCTCATTTCCAGTGTTGCCCTGCACTCCTTTTTTCACAGGTATCACTCTCAACAGACAAAAGTTAGTATAGCACTGCTGACTTGAGTGTATCAATGCCATCTGGAAAGCTGAGCTTTTAGGGAGCTGCCTCTTTAGTCTGCAAATTTACCATCAGTCCTGGACTTTGTGACCCAGGCCTCACCCAAATCTCGTAGCAGTGTGCCTGTTCTGAGATACAACAGGACATGGCTGGAGATTCATTGACAGCTTTGTGTCCATTTAAAAATTTGAGAAAATACCTTCAGTTATGCAGTTAGAGATGCTTTCTTTCTGACAATGACTTCAGTAGCCCTTTTCCTAAGGTAATCTGTCCATTTTTACTCAACAGGCATATGCCCTCCTGTGAAATAGATTGAAGACTGATCATATTCTTGATCTACCCTACTCTAATTGAAACAATCCCCAAAAGGGACATATCAAAATTAAGAGCAACAGGAATAGTTTCAGGTGAATGGGTGGCTTCCATACAGGAAGAAACTGCCTAGGTCGTAAGAGTAGATTGAGAAGCAGATACAACAAAACAGGATATAACTCTGAAGAGTATGGGCAAACAAAAAGGAAATAATTAATTATTCAGGACTAATCATAACAGCAGGCAGGAGCACTTAAATAATCAGAATTTCTATTTAAAGATGGAAAAAGAGCCTTTTTTTTCCTTGACAATTCATAATTATATTGCAGCCCTCATTACTATAGTTTATTATGGGAGCTAAAACCTAAATGACTTCAAAATGGGATTAGGCACTCATAGGATAACAAGTTTGTTGGCAGCTGTTGCAGACAGCTATAACATATGGATGTGTATATTCTATATACAACAGTTAAAAAAGCTACATTTCTGTTGTACTTTTTCTGTACCTTCTTCCTTTACATCCAAATCTGATCTGACTGAACATGGCTATTCTGGTTTATAGTTTTGTTTGTTTTAACTTCAGCCTCAAGTTTGTTCATATAGTGTTCTAAAACTTGTTTCAACTTGCAGTGTTGTGGGATGTATGATATACCCTGACCTAAACAATTTGTTTACCACTGATGCTGGGGATTGGACTTGTGAATCAGGGTGACCCAGGCTGGCTCCAGCTTTCCAGTGTGTTAGATAAACCCATAGGATCCAACCCTTCTGAGCAAATGTTGCACGGCCTAAAACACGTGAGACTTTTAAATATCTCCTCTTCTGATCCTTCCTCCATCCTGAGACTGCATCCCTCTCCTTTCTTGCCCTGGGGCTGCATTATGTTCTTGACATAAACCATTGATGTCCTGTTATAAAATCTAATCAATAATGATTTCTTTCTTTAAATATTTAATTCTCAGTCTTTGAATAAGTACTGTTTTAGAAAATAATCGGTTTTGGCTGCTGTAGAGAGCAGCTGACCCCAGTCTAAAACGGAGATTGTTATGGTAGAGCTGGTGATCTATGGTGACGGGGTAGCTAAGCCACCTGGATGTTTGTGTGCAAATGATTTGCAACAAATCATCTTAACCTGTTAGGTGAGGGCATTTGCATTGCTCTTACGGGGTTTTGGAGTTAGCATCTTGATTTCTGGCTCTTCAAATGTTTTTGTGCGTCTATTAGCTTCAGGTATGTTGAGATAATTTTCTTCTGTGCAATGGGCAAGGAACTCAAAGGAGTCAGTGCAGTTTAAAGCAAAATGCTGGTAAACTTGCCTCACATCTACCATATTCAGTAGGAAAGGTGGAGAGACTACATTTTGTTCCCTAGGGACAAGTGAGCAAAGCAGAGTAATACAAACTCACAACAGCCACACCTATGGACTGTGGACCTGCATACAGTAGAGGAGTGATGAAGGTGCTGACAGTCCTTATCAGTGAGGCTAGCAGTGTGAAATGTTTAGCTGGTGGGTGTTGATGGATCAAATCAGTTCAGAGCGCAGAGCGTACATCTGTCTCTTGATCTCCATCCTCCACTGGAAAAGGAACTCTCTGAGCCCCTGTAGCATTATGCTTCACCTGCAGGGTGTTTTCTGAACAAAGAGGAACTCTTAGGCCTTAATCTAGATGCTAGAGAAAGAAGGAAAAGTTGGATTGTTTTTTTTGTTGCTGTCTCGAGGTTTTTCGTTATTTTACATTTTGGTTACTTGTTGTACACTCATTACTGCTCAAGGGTGAAAATAGATGTCTTCTCTGGTCAATGCAGCTGGCTTAGCGGACACTGCCAACACAGTGAAGTATCAGTTACCTGTTTTCACATGAGGTTTTTGTTCAGTGTGACCTACAGGATGTGTTATGGTAGCAGATCTGCAGCTTTGTTAGTCTAAGCTGAAGTTGTACAAGAATGATACTTCAGTCTGTATCTGATATCCCTCTGGCCTCATTGGAAAAAACTTTTAGTTCTAGCTCTGGAGCTTAGTTAATAGGCTGAAAGCTGTCAGCTGTGGCTGTGCACAGGAAAGAAGTGGAGCCAGGTTCTCAGCTGGGGATAAATTAAAATTTGCTGACATCATTAGAGCTGATTGACTTCTACCTGCTGAGAATTTGGCTCAGTGTCACGACTGTATTTATTTCCCTTGCTGCCCCTTGTAATACAGGTATTTCCGTTTGATTGAATATGTTTGTATTCTAGTTGGGACAATTTCTGTTGCAACTGCTAGTTCTGAAGAGAAGGTATTTACCTGCTTGTCAGCTCTATTAGAGAGAAAGGGAAAAACTGGAAGTTAAATGTCAAGCCACATGATGATGCACTGAGGAGGAGTCATACAAACAGAAGGGACCTTGGGCTGAGTGCAGAACTAAAGGGGTTGCAGGTCACAGGCAAGCAATAGTAACCCTGAAAGAAGGAACGTTATTGGTTTAGGATGCAGGAACCTGCACTGTTTCTGTTTCCTCACATTTTTACATGAAACAGAAGTTTTGTCTCAATCTCAGCCCAGTGGAGGGGTGTGAAAAGAGAAATACTGAAGTATAGAACTTTGGTACTTGAGCCTGGTTGTAGCCTAGCATTCAGATTCCATTCAAACCCAGTGAATTGCCAAGGCAGATGTAATGCGCTTGAATGAGTTTAATAAGATGATCAGGACTCTGTTTACCAGGGTGGCTTACTTAGAGCAGTGCTCCCAACACCCAGGGAAACAGGAAGAAATTATAATTAAAGGCAGCTTTTAGATTCAGTATGTGGCTGATTTGCATTTTACCATTTTATTCCTCTTTGCCTTGCCCCTATAAAAGCCTGGGGAGGTTTGCATGGTGAGACTGGCATTGCTGTGTTTCATTATGTATGCTTGAGGGACTGCGCAGTGGCAATTGTGTAATGAGAATGAAAATCAGAAATTACTCTGGGGAGAAAAAGAAATTTTTCCTGAAGTGCTGCCCAGAGGCTTCTACTGTCTTGATTGTACATGTGGGGCAAGGTTGTGACTCTGTTACTAGCAGTGCAGGAGGATGCCTGGTGCTTGTTGTTGGGGGCTTGTACACTGTGGCTCTGGAGCTGCAGGATAAGGATATCTCACAGAAGATGGGCTGCTAGTTTATTTTGCATGTGCAGTCTGTCTGTTTAGCTCCTATCTTTCTGTCCTTGTCTTCACTTTCATTATGCTGCTTAGGATGTAGAGTACAGATGTCTCTGCTAAACTTCTTTGCTTGTATGACTAGGAGCAAAATTGCACCTATTTCATATGCTGAGGATACAGGCAAAGGCTCCTCTCAAAACACTTGCAGTTTTACAGTGATTTATTCTGATCCATTTTATCTACCGTGTCACTAAAAAGCTATTCTTTGCATTTGGTTCCAGCAGTAAGATTATGATGCTGAATCAGTTTGTTACCAATATCTTTAATTAAGCACTTCAGACCTACCACTTTGTCTTGTTCCACTTTGTTAATGCTATAGACAGATTTCTGTCCTCATTTTTGGTTTAGGTACCTACATAATTTCATCTTTTTCATTTATAAAATGTAACAGGATTGTGGGTTTCCCTTTCAGAAATATGTAGGCCTGAATTAATATGCTGTGACTAATGAGTTTTCTCTTAAAACGCTAATTTTGAATACTGTGATTATGTAAATCTTTCAGCTTTCATTAATAAAAAACAAGTCTCTCACTGCTTGTGAATTTAAAATAAAGATCTGTAAAGGCTCAGAAATCAGAAGATAAATAATGATGAAAAACTCCCATCAGCTGAAAGCTAGTCTGATTTTGGTGGGCTGACCTGTAATTTGTGAATGCCTGGAGTGACAGTGATTCAGAAGCCAGATTGTGTGCAGGCTGGTTGACAAACAAAAGTCACTGTTACTTCAGAAGCATGTAATTTAAAAACCACTCAAGATAAAAATGCCTCCTGGAAGCTATCAGTGGACTTCAGACTACATTGTAATCTTCTGTATCAAGTGTTTTTTCAACACACCACCCTCTTCAGCTTAAGGAGTTTAGGAAGTTCTTGTAAGCAGAATAAAGACGCACAGGGATGTAGTAGAGAAATAGCATCTGTCCCTCTCCTACTCCCTGTCCAGTTAAACTAGAGGGAAAAAAAACACAATGAAACCAAAACCAAAAAGTGACAAATCATAGGACAAATTCTGTAGCCTTTATGTAGGGGAAGTCCCATTGACTTCAGTGGGAAACTTTGCATTCTGATTTTTAGGAACTTAATATCATATATTCACACAGTAATGCCACAGGGCTTTGCAGAGATGATGAATGGAGCAGTGAAATGTCTCTAACTTGGGACTTTTAGCCCGTAATTCCTGCAAACTCTTTTTGAATTTTGAAAATCTTTTCTTCATTGGAACATGTTTGCTTGAATGTAACTTTAGGAATACAGCCAGCGGTGCTTGAATATGCCCATAACATTGGCATAAATTAAACCCCATTCTTGGTCTCAGACAGATAAGCATAAAGAGTATTGGTGTTCTGTGGATGAATCATACTTAGCTCATCAGTGAGTGCCTTCATTAAATGAAGCCATAGTATATTAATGTTAACACTGCAAAAAGCTGTAAAGTTACAGACAGCCATACTAACTAGCTACAAGCATTTAAAAGCCTGAGCAAGAACTCCTACTTGGCTGTTCTGGCCATAATTAATGATGACAACTATGTTGGAAAAATTATTATTTTGCTTGCTTTTAAAGACAATTAGTTTCTTGAGGCAAGTGAGAGGGTCGGATTTATGTGGTTGTAATAACCATATGTAGATGGCATCTTCCCAGAAGAATATTGTAGCCACAGTATCATTATAATTGACCTGAGATCCCTTTGTTCTGCAGATACAATTTGTGTATGTGGTCACAGACTAAAATGACCTTACTTGTTTTAGGGCAGGCTGAGTTCTAAACTGCTGAAAGGAAAAAAGGTTGCTTTTATCAGCCCAATCAGCAGCAGATAGAAATCTCTCATGGTCACTTTGCAAGGGGTCAAAATCTTTTAAATGGGTACCCTGTGTGCACGCTCTTTCCATCTGATAAAATAGAACTTGAGGGTATGGCAGCAGGCTGGGGTGAGTGCTACTGCAGTCATCTGCTATCCCTCCTGTGTTAAGGCTCACATAACATGGCAGCTTTTGTCTAGCATGTGGCCATGCCATCCTCCACATTTACTGTGTTTGTCTGCAGAGCCTTGGTCCCTTTCTAGCCCAGACATGGTCGTGGAGTCAAAGGGGAAGTGCCTGCTCCTCCACTGCTTATCACTGTAGTGCATTGTGTTAGTGGGTGATAGAGGGCAACTGCTCCACCTCCACTCCTCCTCCTTCCGCACCAGTCATTGCCATCCCCTGCATTCAAGGGCTGTGAGAGCCATGTAGCCTTGTCATATAGGCTGTGATCACATGCTTTAACAATAAGGTAGTCTCACTGCCTTTCGCTTGGAGTTGCATGCAGACTTTGCCCAGGTGGGAATCGCAGCAGAAAGTCCCCCTAGGCTGTAATTCAGTGGAAAATTCTAACATGTGGCCACAACTAACTGTCTAATAGAAAGCAGCAGCTTTCGTATCTGTTGTCAGTCACTGCACTGTTCCTCTAAGGTGGTGAAATTCTCTTGGGCCACAGGAGAGAGAAGTGGAACCAGAAAACCTGTGTACTGATCACTTGCAGGCATTCAGAAAAATCTTCCTCATGTTCCCTTTTTTTTTTTTAATCTTGTGGTGATCGTACAGAAATCATGATCCCTTTCTCCAATTCCCATCTGTAAGATGGGGGAAGATGGTGCTAACTTTCCTAGTAAAGCATTTTGAAACCTGATACAGAAACTTATTAGAGAAAATTCAGTATGAGGAGTCATAGGTGCTTTTCTCCACACTAGTCAGCCTGCTGCTAACAGCAAAGATGGTGCTCTGTGTTTGTGCTCTGCACAAACAGTCAGTCTGTGTTTGTGAATGGGAATCTGAAGTTGTGGAAAGGAGAATCAGAAGATGAGAGACCCAATAACTATGTTAATGCATTTTTGGAGTGATGATACCTAACAGAAAAATACTCAACTTTCTTGTAGTCCCAGTTAAAACTAAACCTTTCTAAAAGCACTACTAAAGGAAGCAGACTGAAATCTGGGTGAATGATTATGTTGGATCCAGTCCAGTCTGTTCTTGGTGTCTGCAGATTTTTGTCAGGAGAGAAATTTTCACCTGATACCTCTCTGCTTGGAGAACTGATTAAGGAAAGCTATGCCTAAGAAACAGAAAAATACGAGCGAATAAAGAATAAACAGTTCCCCCCATTATGAAGTTACAAGGTTTTAGGGCTCCTCAGAGTAGGTTGTGGCAGTTGGAGGTGTGGAATGGAAGGAGTCTCTGTTTCATTGCAGTGAATGAGACACGCAAATGTTTGCTTGCATAAGTTCAAAGTTCCCTCTGGAAATTGAAAGTCCTAACAGGAGGGCAACCTCTGCTTTTACCTGCAAAGGCAGAGTGAGTTGGAAATGAGGCAGAATATAGGGGTACCGGAGTGAAAAGCAGTAGGGTTTTGTGCAAGGTCATTAAATGGCAGATTTTTAGGCAGATGGGAAGGATTACTGCATTAGTCAAAACTTGACCTTGTGTTAAAATGGCAGAGAAGGGAATTCCCTTGTGGGTTTACTGGGTATTTCTTTTTTTGTCATTTTAATTTACTGTGAGCAAAAAGCAGTCTTCAGCAGAAACTCCAGCCTGGTATGTTGCTGTGGACATGGCATGTCTGCTGGCAAAGAGGAAGTTGAAAGATAAAGGGGATGTTCCAAAGGCTGTTCGGGCATCACATCTTTTCCCATGTACTACACAATGATAGCAGAAGGAAGTGTCATGACATTCAGGGAACTCTCTGAGTTCATCCTGACTGCTGAGTTTCTCCTTCAAAATAACTGAATTCTAGTGTAAATCTTTGTTTGGGACCTTCTGGAAGGAATTATCAGTGGTGGAAAGCCCCTTCCTACCTCTCTCTCCAGGAGAAAAAAAAAAAGAAAAGAAAACAATATAGATATTTATGGCTAATTTGTGAGGCCATAGATTGTGTTAGATCTTGGAGATCATCTGAGTAGACCTTGCCAACATGATATTAGGTTCAGGTATCGTTTCCAGATTTAAATACGGTATGGATAAATTTTGCTAGACTTATTCCCTCCATAACCACACAGACACAATCTGATGTGTGCCAGTCTGATCATGGATGGAAGCAATGTAGGTACATGCACATTAATGTGTGCAAAATTTTTCCACTTTCTGGAGCAGATGGTATTGGGCCATCTCTAAGGGCAGGGAAGTAACTAGTTTGGCCCCCCATTCCAAGATCAGGTGAATTCCCAACCCACCACCTGCAGTAGTTCACAGGTGGCAACTGCCTGTATCAGACTTATAGGCACTCTTTTCTCATCTGTGTCCTCTCTCCTCCAAGGTGCTTAAGTACACTTTTGTTCAAATAAGTTAACATAATTAAGGTAAACGCAGGTTAACTTAGTTTACTATGGAAGAATTGTGTGCCTGAAAGTCCTTTTTATTCCAAAGAGTGAGGATGGAGGTGTTGCCTGCCCAAGCAGTATGCTGTGATGGAATGAATTAGAGGTAGGTGACTAGTAGGAGGCAGACATGGATAAATATCATTGCCATTAAATATACTGTCCCAACTTTCTGGAATTAGGTAGGATACAAAGGTGGTACCAAACTGCCTTAAGCTCTCCAGAAAGGGCAACAGAAGCAACAAGAATTAGACTAAATTTCCAGATCAGACCATTCTAGCTGAATAAAAGCAAGAGGTTTTTAGGTGGCTTTTGTTCCTAAAAGCAGCATCGCAGGGTGGCAGCGCCACAATTCTGGAGGGCAAAGTAATGGACTTTAAATATTTGTCCTTCTCTTAGTACCTACCACCCAAGAACCTCAAAGATTTTTAAAAATATAAACATGGCTCTATTGTCGCTCCATTTGAAAGGCAGGGAAACTGAGGCATCAGTTCCTGGGGTGACTGAAATCAAAACCTATTGATTTCTTCTACTGCTTAGCAAGGATTCTTTTTTTTTCCACAAGTGTCTAAGAAGAAAATGAAGGGATAGCCCTGTGATCTGCCATATCAGGTTTATAGTGATACAGTTTTCACTCTAGAGAAGAACTGGTTAATAGAATCAGGGTTTTTACGTTCTCCAAAACTGATGTGTTTTGTTCGGGGTTTGGGTTTTTTTCCCCTTCTCAACATATTGCTGGTTGCTGTAGCAGCTGAGTAATGCAGAAGTTGTGCCTGAAAAAATGCTTCCTCCTTATATGATACTGTACATATTGTCATGGAAATTGTCCTCATTTCCCCTGAGCACACTTTAAATAACTGGAACAGCAGTGCTAATGAGCAGAAAGATATCTGCAATCCCCACCGTGCAACTTGACATACTTTATCCCACTCTAAATTCCCTTTGCTCATCACTGAGCATTTTGAAGATCTGGTATAATAATTTGCTTTCTCTCTTTGGTCAGGTCATTTGCTCTTAGCACTTGGTAGTAAAAGGTCAGCTTTGGCTGAAACCCTGGTGTTTCAGCCATGCCATTTTTTACTGCCAAATATCTTAAGAAAAGCAAGTGTCTCCGAAAGGGTAAGTCATTATATTTTTGGCGTGTCTAGCATTGTCTGTTTTGTTTAAAATCATAGTAAAGGATTTATTTGGAACTGATAAGCAATGGGAATGGATCTATTCATGCTGCCGGTTGGTTAGCACAGGAGGTTTTGTTATGCTGTGTGCATTTTTGGTTGAAGGTACAGTGTATGTTATTATCTTGTATTATACATTCACTAAAGCTGACTAAACGAGGGAAAGTTTAACCCTTTAAACATGGAGCGTATGTTTTGCACAGGAGTAGAATTCCTAATGCAGAACAAAACAGCAACAGAATGTCTGTGTATATTTGTTTTTCCAGATAAGTTTAAGTAGGCAGCTGAATAATGCTCTGGTATTTTTGTTTCTCTTGTCCAAAAGGAGCTTTAAAAAACAGCAGCAACAACAACAACAATCTACACTGTAATAATAACTTAAAATGAATATTGCCAAGTGAAGGAAAAGCATATTTCCTCAGCATCTTTCCTATGTAGGGCTACCTGTGTGCATGATTCGACATAGATTTTCGGCTCGCTGTTGTGAAGTTTGCTTTGAGAATTGCTGTGTGGTTTTTTTCAGAAAATGCGATTGTTCTACCTCCAGGTAGATATAAAACTTTTCATGAGAGCAGTTTGCCTCTAGCATTACAGGATTGACAACATAGCAAACTCCTAATAGTGAAATGTATTGCTTGCATTTTTCTTTCTCCATTGCATGTGTATTTATTGTGATGTTTGTTATGTAGCCAGCAGTCCAAATGTGGGCTTTGCACAAATGCAAATAGAAGTGATTTCTTGTTGCTGGAACATGCATCGATTCCATGGGATCTGAGGAACCAGACTTGCTTACCTGGCCAAGCATTTTATTTATATATATATATGTATATATATATATATATATTTGTGGGAAGTGTCCCTGCCCATGGAAGAGGGGTTGCAAATAGATGATCTTAAAGTCCTTTCCAACCCTAACTATTCTATGTTTCTATGATTTTATATATGTATGTATTTATTTAAGATATGCATTTCCCTAATTCCTTGTTCGAATATAAATTGTTTCTAAGGTATAGCTACAGTGGAATTATATAGGTTGTCATCACAGGCTGAAAGTTGAAAAAAGGTTTTGAAGATATGTGAATTTGCTTTCTTTAACCTACCTTAATGTTTACTACTGGGTTCTTATTTAGAAAGGGGGTTGCACAACGAGAACTAGCATCTGGGATGTGAGAATTGAGCTATGCTCACCTGTAGCTACTGGTACTTCTGGTATTTTGTTGAGCAAAATGTATGTGCAGGTACACAAATTTATACAATTATTCAGGGATTCTTATGGATAGAATCATGTCAGGAGTCTTCATTAGAAAGGAGGAGAAAACATTATAATTCAGTTCTTCATCTGCTTTTGCTAGGTTCTTCTTTAGGGTTTTGTTGTGTGTGGGAGCACTTAGCTGACCACTGCTTCTTCCCTTACAGCCTGTGCCACAGTAGAACTGTCTCTTTAGACAGATGCTGAGGGAAGGTGCCTGCCTTACCCATGTCTGCAGAAGGCATGGCAGGAAAGGGTTGATGGTGCAGCCAGGAAAGGTAAGGAAGGCTATTCTGGAAGGTGCACCTGAAGATAAACTTGCTCAGCCCTGATGCCTCTGCAAGAGTAGGGGATACACATCCTGCTGAATACCTGTCCATGTGCTGTGAGGTGTTTCCTGACCCTCTGCTAAGAAGCTGTGATTTATTAGATGCACACCAGACCCTTTAGGCTTGGCGCTCAGCTTCAGACATTGAGCATGAGTAACATGACCCTCTAAAGGTTATAGTTTGAAGCTGGGGAGCAGTCATTCACTACTTACTCTTTGCCTAGTCACCTGAACCTTGTTGCTGCCATGCTGTAATTTGGCATTCCCACCCATGGAGGCAGATGGTGCTCCGGTGTGGGAGAGGACTAATTGTCCAGAAGCAGCAGGAGCTGTAGCTGTAGGTCTAGACTTAGTGGTGCTGAATCTGTTGGGAGCCAGCATTGGTAGCACAGTGCAGTGGCTGTGATTTGCCTAGCCCTAGAGCTCAGCCTTGAGAGAAGTCTTGCATGGATGGGGAGGCAGTGAGGAACTATCAGCAGTAGTCCCCCCAGTGCAAGCAAGTGGGGGCTACGAAGTAACCATTTTAAAGCCAGAATCAACATGGGCATGTTCTGGGCCTTCAAGAGATGTCTGAGGGAAACTCAACCAACAGCAACCAGTGTTGCTGTTAGAAAGTCACTACCAACGTTGAAAAAAGAAAAGTGAAAATTGTCAGCTGAGCACTTTAAATAGCTTTTCCCCGAAAGCAACTTGGTGAGCCAAAGAGGGTAAAGGGAATTGCCTGTCTGAGCCTGCTTCTGCCAAATCTACCTGATCTGTGAAAGCCATCTAGCTGTCCAGGGTACTCCTGGTCCAGGCCTAGTGGCAGGGTAGGGATCCTGTTTCTTTCTGATGCCCATTGTGCTCTGTGCTACCCTTTCTTTTGCTGCTTCCAGAATAGCCTTGGAAGTGAAGTGCCAAAGCAGGAAGGGAGAACCTGGGTGTCTGAGTGGAGAGTGCTGAGTTACCTGGACAACTCCATGTTTACCATCAGCCTATTGCTAGTCTTGCTTTAAAAAGGCCAGACTCCTGCCAGGTTTTGAGCCACTTTCCATCCAGTTACTCAAAGCAATCTCTCCTCAATCCCCTCTGGAAAGCACTTCATTTTCAGTGGTTTTTACTGTGATCTGAGTACGAACATATTTCCCAGTAAGTAAATGTGGTTGTTAAAAGGCATTAAATGATTGCAGAGTGCCCTAGGCATAGCATCAAAAGTGCAGTTGCATAAAAAGTATAGTAGCCACAGGCTCCAGTGGGTCTGTCCATGCTGTTCTTTGTGTCTCTGAACAGGGAAAGAGCAAGTCAGCAAGAGCAGTGAGGTTTGTGCATGATCACTTTCCCACAGGTTCAGATGGCCTAAGGATAGGAGCTGTGCTGTAGACAAGTTCATGGCCAAAAATACTGGTCACATGGGAAAGAAAAGTCCCAAATAAACACTCCTGATTCAGGCTGGAGAGGGAACTTGCTGAGATTAATACAGGAAGCTGCCAGAAGAGCTGGAAATTGGAATCTGATTCTCCTAAGTCTTATAGCTTGAAATCCCAGGCAGTGCAGGGTTTTGTCTCTTAGCTCTCTGAGCAATGTTTGTACCAAGTTGCAGCTGAAGCCTGTTTCTCTCCAGCTGAGCTTCATTCTCACCATGCTCCATATATCTTCTCACTAGCATTCCAGGCCAGGCTACAGAGCATTTTGGATTAATTCTCTCTCTGTTTCTGTGGGGTTGAGAGGGCTTCCAGACACTCCTAAAATGAATTGGCCAAGCTGAAATACATCTTCTCTTGGTGTGCATCCTTCGCTTTGCAGACTGGTGTGCCTGTGGAGATTTTTCATTTGGTGATGTATCTTTAGGCTACTCTTACTCTCTCATAAAACCCACAGCAATGACAGATACTGGAACACTACAAGAAAAGACTCCTTTATTTCTCCTATTGCCAGTTTTAAGAGCCATCAGACTCCTATCAGTTGCACACACACCCCTTAAATAAGACATTAAACCAGTTAAAAGTATTTATCAACCTCTGCGGTCTGTTGTTAAAACCTACTGTTCTCTCATATGCCTTCCTTCAATAAAATTTCTGTTTTCCTTTTGCCATTCAGTGAACATCAGCTCAACTCTACTCAAAACTGAGCTATAAGATGTCATACAGTCAGAATTGTCTCTGATCCTTGCAAGTCACCATAGACTTTTACCTGCTCTTTCGTTTCTAGTGAGGGAAAAAGAAAGTTTCATCTCCAGACAAACCTTTTCCTCTTTAATTCAAAAAAATTAATAATGGATGTTTTATTGCCAAGTGGTCCTTATGTTGCTGCAGCTGTAGATTTACAGGACTTCAAAGCCAGATGATTAAGGCACAGTTTGTAGCCAGGGAAGCCAAACAATCTCAACTTCAAAGGAGGGGTTGTTCTTTAATGTTGTGGGCTTGCTGTTTGTATTCAGCAAACAGAGCTGCCGGGGAAAATGCCATGTGCAGCAGACAAGTGATGTGGCTGCCACTCCTGGGAGGGAGTCTGTTAGCTGCTGCCTGAGAACAGCAGCCCACACCCAGCAACCTCAGGATATCTGATGGCTGCCGATTAGGTCATTTTTGCATCACGTCAACCTAAGAGGCTTTCAGTGTCTGCTTTCACAATGTTCAGGGCCACTGTCTGTGGACCTCCAGGGGTGGCCATGCTAAAGGCAGGATTTGGGCCTGAGCTCTGTTGCCTCTCCTGATGCGTTCTGTCTGTGTCTAATTGTTTTCCACTCTCTGAGGTGGGTAGGTTTATATGCATTAGTGAAGTTGAAAGAGGCTGTCTCTGTGAAAAGAAGTGTTCAGTGCATACAACATTGTGGTTTGAGGGAAGTAAATACCAGGACTGGAGATGACAGTGCTCTACATCTATAACAGTTGTGTTGAAAAGGGGCCATCATTTTTTTGCTTTTATGTTAATACTTTGTCCAGTCAATCATACATCACCTGTTCAGTCTAGCAGGGCTAATAGGGAGAGAAGAGGAGCTGGATAGCTCAATTTTTACATGCACATGGGAGTTGTGGTGGCTTTACTTCCAATTCTGAAGCCCATGCAGTGTGACTTAACCCTTTATGTTTTACTAAACTCCTTATCCATATTTCTGGTGGATGCTCCAGTACAAAAGCCTTATCATGAGGCGTGAAAGGGGACTGGATAACTATGAACTGAACTGTTGAGAGTGTTATTTTCTATGACTGTTTCCTTGGCTAGAAATCAGTCTTAGAACCCCCTACAAATAAATTCATTCCATAGATTTGGGATGCAGCAAGGTGCAGACATGTTGTGGTGAAGTATCTGGGATCAAAGCAAGGCATTTGGTTAGAGGATGAGCCAACAGGCAGTCTGAATCCTGGCTGCACGCTCTGCTGCTCTGAGCATTTGGAGACTCAAAGAAACAGTGCGCTGGACTCCATGGGTCTGGAGATATGAAGGGAGCTGGCAGAGCACCACAGAGACGTCTATTATTCAGCAAATAACTTCCAGAGCCATGTAGCTCTGTTGCAAACCTCCCTCATCACTATTAACATCTGAGTGGAACTGGGGCTTTATCCAACCAGTGTCTAGGCTTTTGTGGGATACAGGCCACTGTCTCCATGGGACTCTGAGATTCAGCAGCAAGAGAGGCCAGTGCTGCCAAGAAGCATAGTGCTCAAGAGGCAGAGGAGGCCAGCACACTGCTGTGCCTCTCAATGAGAAATGCATGTGCTGCTGAGAGAGCAGTGACTTCAGCTCACCAGTTAAACGTCTCCAAATAGAGGAGATGCCAGGCAACTGCTGTGGCTGCCGAGTGAAGGAATGGCTTTTTCAGACACAATACACTCCTAATTTCTGATGTGTCTTTCCCATTTTGAGAGCATTGCTTTGGTGAGACAGTGGCTTGCTTTCCATCCTGTGCTGGGACAGTCTTCATGCTGTTCATCTGGTTCTCTCTCATTCTTTGCTTTCTGCTTTCTAGGGTTGGCACTGTCTTTGCAGTTGCACATGTCTGACCTTCCAAACAGTATTCCTTGCTTTATAATAATCAGTGTTTAATTAACCCAAGGTGCCTGGATGTGGTAGTTCTGTCTTTCATTCCTAGTTCTGCTAGTCACTAGCTAATAACATCCTGGAAATCATTTTGTGTTTCTGTATCAGTGTCCTCCACTGGTATGTAGGAATTTCTCACTGTGGAATTTGCGCTTTTTTAATGCAGAGAAGGCATTTCCCCACAGATGCACAATATAACTTGGAAAGTAATTTTAACCTCTACTGTGCCTGTTCCCCTGAAACACTAATGTTTAGTTATATTTGAGTAGAACATTCCAGCAATTGAACATTTTTTTGAAATTCTGTTATTTATTAATAGCTAAATCATACACTGAAATCACTTCCACTTGCATATAGCTGTCATAAGTTTGTTTTGCAGTTACTGTGGTGTGGCTATTCTTTATCCAAAAAAGGCAGTCTGAACCATGCTGAATACTTTAGTGGGACAGCAGTAGCAGAGCTGGACTGAATGAAGCCGGTCTTACAATAAGGTGTCCTTTAGGATCAGATGTGTTGTATGAAGAGGTTTTTTTACTGTCTGACTCCTGAGAATCAGCCTTCACTCATATTTAAGCTCTAATATGGTCAGGACTGGAATACCTGTAGATAGGAGCATTTAAGGATAACATGTTTTACTGCGTTTGCATATATGCTCACTCTTATTGTTTTTATCTAATGTTTTTGTGCTTAGGTACCCAGATCACCTAACTGAAATTAAACTAGGCAAGAGAAGTATTAAATCTCCTCTGTGGAAGGCTGGAGGAGCAATGTCTGTTTGGCAAGTACTTGCAGATTTGCTTCAGACTGTAGATGAGTTCACTCTTAAGGTGACATAACTGGCAGGGATCAGAGTTTCAAGGCAATGGTTTACTGCTGTCTTGGGTTCTTGCTTTCGCACTGTGAACCGTTTAAATAAAAATAATGATAAAAACTAACCTTCTGTGTCTTTAATGCTCAGGCAATAAAGCTGGCGGCAGTCACAAGTGCAACTGTATAGTTCTGTTATTTTTCACTGATATTTTTTTTTTTAGGGACTTCCAAACTCACACGATTGCTCTCAATGAAAAATAAGGAAGGCAGAAGGAGCCAGCACTTGCCATGCTCCCCCAATTCCATCTGTTACCTGACAGGGCTCAGGCAAATCATAAAGCCATCAGTGACTTTTTTTCCAGTATTGCAAACCATTTATACAAGTGGTTCTTCTATTTTCAAGCCTTGTCCTCCCCAGACCCTGTGTACCATAGCTTCGCTGCGAATACATAATTCATTATCTGGAAAGCTGCTGTTTTAATGCAATAGTAAACAGGCAGCAGCTCAGCAGGTGTCCCCAGGGTAAGGAAGGTGGCAGCTGCTGGCTTCAGGCTTATCAAGATTTCTTTGTTTTGAAACAGAAGCTGGAAGGCTTTTTAATATACCATGTCATTGGCTGAGCATATCCTCGTTTCTAGCTGTTATCCTGCCTTTGACTGCAAAGACAAAAATTCTTATAACACATGCTGCCTGCAATGGCTGCGTATACTTCTGTGCTCTCAAGAAAGCAGCAGGGTGAGGAGAGGGTGGAAGCTCATGAGGCGTATACATGTGGAAATTCTTTTAGTTTGCCCTTCTAGTAAAGAGACTTTATCTTGTGATTGTTATGTAGCTTTGGTCAGCTGCCTTTGCTTGAAGCACAACAAAAACTTCTAAGCAATCAAATAGTGTAAAATGATTTGAAGGAGCTTCTGTCAGCGTATTGTAGCCTTTAATAGGTGACAACACATTTTGCTAAGGCACTGTTCATGCTGGCATAGTGGAGAAGAGGCTGCTGATCCTGGTTTTCAAATACAAGGATTTCCCATCTGCCAGCTAACCATTCTGGAGGAAACTACCAGGACAGAGTACTTAGACTGCAGTGCCATGCACATCTAGGAAAACCCACAGAAGTTCAAGAATTTATGCAGGAATGAGGCCGCTTTGCTGGAGTTCGCCCCAGTCCACAAGTACTGAGATGCACAGACAAGAAAGTCCATACCAGCTCAGAGGCAAGGTTGTGTTGTTTGGAGCTCTGCAGCAACAGGTCAGTGACTTGATTGCTTTTGTGCTGGTGAGATTTCTGAGCTATGGAGTGGAAGCTTGCAAGGCAATGCTTGAGGCAGTTCTGCTGTGTGCTGAAGATTGTGAATATCCCCAAATCATAAATGTGCTTCCTCAAGGAGTCATCTTAAACTGTTCTGTGACCTCAAATGGCACGTACCTGAGCCTTATTGTCTGCCTCTATGTTGAAAAGATGACTATCTTAGCGTATCAGAAGAGACTACCTATGTGCAGGCCTTTGGCCTATCATGGAGGAGATACAAAAGTATCATGATGGGATGCAATGGAAGGGTACATCTGTAGTATATAGTATGCTATAGTAGCAGTGAATGCTGCAGCCAAGACTACCACCATAAAATCCACTGAGTCTCAGAGAAAAACATTCTGTGCAACACCCCCTGGAATTTCAATAGAAACAAGTTTCACCAGCTAAAGACATCTCCTAGATGAGTTATTGTTTACCTAACAGGCTCTTTTAATTTCTTGTTTAAATCTGATTTAAATCAGCATGGTTTTGAAAAGTGAGGTTGCATCTGCTAATGATAACCACTTCAAAGGAACATTTATGGGCTTTTTGATAATGCTGTTAACTGTGAGGAATATTGCCAGTTGGTGGAGAGAAACAGAATTGATTTTTCTAAGCATTGTTCTGCTAGTCATTCGCCCACAGTTGTCCTAAAGCACAAAGAATTGAGGCCCTTGCTTTTTGCATCTGTACAACCTTGAGCCCGTTAGCCATCCACAGCTGTGCTCTGAACAGTTGCAGTGTTAGGCCCAACAGAAAAGTGTGAATTTTCCCTTTTGCCAAAAAGCACTGTTCCTACAGTGAAAAGTGTGATGGATTACACTTATGTTTAGAAGATTCATTGGCTACCCAGTGCATAGCCAGATGCAACAGGAGACTGCTATGAAACTGCTGTTTTGTGCAAACTGTAACAAACTATGCACTTGGATCAGAATATGCCTGAGATCTTAGGTCTGGATTTAGATAAGTACTTCCATCTACGTTGTCTTTTCATTAATATTGGCAAGGGTTTTCTCCAAATTTGCCAACATTTTTCCAAAGGTCTACTCTATGTGTTCTTTTATGTTTTAGTCCCTTTTCTGCATTAATACAATAAATAGCTTCATTTTTGTAAAAACAAAATCAGTAACTGTTGAGTCTTTGATGATAGCCCATTTACTTGTTGCTGCCAAAACTGTGATTGTAAAGCTTCAGTCATTTCACTGAAGAAAATAATAATGTTTGTAATTGGTTGGCCTGAATTTCTGTAGAACTCTATGTTCAGTCTACAGAGAGCCAGAGCCCTCACAGGTTCAGCTAAAAGCTCTGATATCTACAGCTTAAGCTGTAACAGCTGATGGCTTCACTTCCATTCTCTTTAGTTCAAAGGTGTTGGCATTGGCTAAGATGGCCCTTTTAAAAATACAGTGAGGGTGTCATGGTTTAAGCCGTAACCCATGCAGTTTCCTATGTGGAGAATCAAAAGAATGCAACTCCCACAGGTTGAGATAAGAACAGTTTAGTAACTAAGGCAGATC
>JAOEHX010025518.1:0-10955 GCA_025448015.1 Bolborhynchus lineola | reverse complement strand
GGGGGGGGGGGTGGTGGTGGGGGAGGTGGGGTGGGAGGGACATCCAGAGAGAGTGATGGTAACTCCTGTATCTCAAGAAGAGTGAATAAATTGTTGACAAGTAAGGATCAACCTTTCTAAGGCACAAGTGGTTGTGCCTTGCAGGTGTTCTTATACCTCGCTTTGGAGATTCTGACAGCATCCATGGTATTGAAGTTGTAAAAAATATGTAGTTACAGCCCTTCCCTTGCCCCAGTTCAAATACTTCCGTGTTCTCCAAGTAAAAGGGGTGGGGAAAGAAGATATATGTTGGAAAATGTGTCATGCAACTAAATATATTTTTTTCAGCAGCTAGTTTGCTTTAAAAAGTACATCTTTTATGGAAAGTACTTCCATATATATTGGGTTTTTTCCATCATAATTTAAAACTCTTTGCCTCAGTTAATGAAACGAGGTATTTTCTCTGTCCTCTTTTGGCCCAGGACTGTTTGTTTCAACATCTGCTCTATTTAGATAGTGCCAATTTGTCATCTAAATCTGAATTTATTAACCCAGTTCAGTGTACAATCAGTGGCAGCTTAACCCTAGTGAATTTTGGTTACTTTTGTAGGGCTGACTGTTAGAATACTATGTACTTTATTTTCTACAATACAAATAGCAAATATTGTAAGAGTTATACATACCTTAAATAGATGTCACTGTAAACAGCAATTCATTATAAGAAGATAAAAGTTACTGCTTGGAAGATTCATCCTTCTAGATCAAAACTTTCACTGCCATCTTCTTTGGCTGCCATAACTGATTTGTCTTGAGCTTTAATTAAGTAGAGTTAGTATCTCTAACTAGCCAAAATGTAGTAGATTAGAACATCAGTGTATTTTATATTAACATGATTTGCTAAATCTAGCTGTTTTAATTAGCTGCTTTATCAGGTTTAGGTTTGTATTTGGAAAATTTCCAGTGTTAAACTCAGCTACATTTCACCATAACATAATGTAACAGCTATTGGATGTAAACACCAAAAAGAAGTTGTCAAGATACTCAGTTGGTCTTAAATTCTTGAAACACTAGGATCACTCAGGTAGAAAAAGAAAATAAAGAGTCAAGATGTATCTTCTGTATGGAGGTTGGATGATGCTACTTAAGCTGTATTAGTTCAGTTGAAACAACCCTTTATTTTGTCCAGATTCTTTTCCTCTGCCACTGTATTCTACTGAACATTTGGAAAACTGAACAGCTTGTTCTTTTCTACTCAGGTGTGTGGCATCTGCAGTTAACTCTGAGCAGTATCAAAAATTCTTCTTCACTTTGAGAACAGTCTGTTGCAAGTCTTCTTGAAGATAAAAATATTGTAGAGAACAACACAGAAACTTTTTCTGTGTTATACGTACAAGCTTTCACCTGCCAGATATGCTTCTTGAAGCACAAGTAGAGTCCAGTGTAGCTGCTGTTATTTGCTTGGTTTGGTAGGTAAAGTGATGTGAGGAGGTGGCAATTATGATACTGTGGTGGGCATATGTATCGCTTATAGCTCCCCATAGTGTATCTCATGCTGCTATGTATCTTGTACTTCAGTTGCATTTTGAAATGCATTGCACTTGACCTAATGAGGTACTGGGTGAAGACAGTGGAATTAGAGAGAAACCAGTAATGAAAAACTATTAAGCTTTTCCAAAAATAAGTGGTGAATGTAATTGGTTCTTCTCCTATTCTAAACGTAGGCAGAAAATCAATCGTATTCCTTTTCTAAGTTGCTTTCAGCTTACCCAGACTTGTACAGCAGTGTAGCTTTAATGTCTTGACATGTAAAAGTTCAGGTATAATGAATGTCAGTTCCTAGAAGTGGATTTCTATGTCCTTTTCCTCTTTATTCATTAAAGCTCTTGAGAGCATGGTATAGTCTTCTTATTTGAAGCTTTTGATATCATGTTAGAAAAAGACATGATTTATTAGGGGAGGTATTAAGGGATCCACTGACACAAAATTTTGCTACAGAAGGATGCTTTGCCTCTTAAGCAGATGATTAATGACACCCTTTATTCCTGAGAGGGTGTACCTCTGTGTTATGTAAAATAATTTTTTGTTTTTTCCCGGAAGAGACAGTGAGCCCTTGGTGATTATTTTATATTACAAATCAATACATTCTGGAGAATTTTAGTATTGTGGTAGATGTCTCATCCCTGGAGACATTCAAAGTCAGGTTGGACGAGGCTCTGAGAAACCTGATGTAGTTGAAGATGTCCCTGCTCATTGCTACCGGAAAGAAATTCACTCTATCCCAGATAAAATCAGGACAAAGAGGTTGGAGTAGAGGACCTTTAAAGGTCCCTTCCAAACCAAACCATTCTGTCCTTCTGAAGACCTTCTTGCTACACTGTTCTGTGCTTCAGGGATTAAGAACAATTGCTACAGACTTGCAGGAAGTCTTGATCTGGTGTTTCTTTTGATGACATAGCAATAGAGTAGTCATGTTAAGGTGATGTAACAGAAGTATGGGGTAATTAGTACCTCGCTGTGGTTGCAGTTGATCTACAAATGATCTTTTACAAATATCTAGCAGTGTGAGGTAGAAAACACTAACAGAATTTTATCAGAGCACACCATTTAGAGCCCTTGAACCCACTGTAGGTTGTTTAGGGTGTGAGTCAAATACTAGCTTTAACAGGTTTGTAAAATAAGATACTTCTAGAGAATCAGGAGACAAGAATTTAGAATCTAACAATAATAAAAATACATCCTGAGCTTACACTTCCTGTATAGAATGTCATGATTGTGTGAAAAAGAAGGGGAACAAGTAATCAGAGATGGGAGTTTTGAAGGATCATAGCTTTTGGAAGAGCCTGAAAGAACCTAAGAGTGTGAACTTAAAAGTACTTGGTTATTATCTGTTCCTTGGGTCTTCCTTTGCTCCATGATGGAATTAATCTACACCTTGTCACACTTGCTATGAAATCTGTATTGAAGTCTTTCCTTAGCAATGGAAAAACTGCATTTCTGTGGGAAGTCATTGCCAGAAAGTGTTCTTTCCTTGTATAAAACCAGTCATACTTACTGTATTGAAGTGCAGCCTTTTGATTTATTCTTTGCAAGACTTCTATCTGTGTAAGTGCTGAGAAGCAGATATCTGCTCTTTTGGAGGAAGAAAAATGAAATAACAGTGAAGTGTATGTTGCAAAAAAGCAGAGAGGTTTTATGCTTATCTATTGTATTTTATTTTTCTCCTTTAGAAACCTTCTTGGGGTGAGGGGAAATTCACTGGCAGCTCCAACTTGCTGAAGACTTCTAGAAGAAAGTCTGTCTTTTTCCAAGCAACAGGATAGAACAAAGAAAGCTCATGTGAGCAGAAGGAATTTGGACCTGACAATGCAAGAGACATTTTTAAAGTTCTTAGTTATATGAAGCTGAATACTTTTTACATATGAAAGAGGCAAATTGTCAATGCTGCCATCAATAAAACCACAGTGCACTATTCTGTTCTTTGCCTTGCATTCTTTTTACTGAGCCTTCATTGTTAGTTAACATAATACTAATGTATCATGATTTTTATTAATTTTTAATTGATTTTGGTTCTAATATTGTTTCTAGTTAAGTAAAATTAAAATTTGTATTTTCTCAAAAGTAGACAGGATTGGGCCTTTAATTTATATTTCAGGCTAGCATTAGTGAACCATGTTAAAAATTAACAGCTAATTATAGTACAGATAAATTCTGAATGGGTTTTGACTGTTTTCTGTGCTTATTTTCCAAAGTTGCTGAAGGCCAAATTAAAGATTTGCCTATTATGCTTTTCATGATCTCTGACTAAAAGGTCAAAAAGGGGAGGAGAAAAAAAATCATGAATTTCAATATTAATTTTCTAAATGATTTTAGGTAAATATTTTCTTTTTAGGCATATTTATATTACAGAAATAGAAACATTTCTCGAAAGTACAGGAAAGTAGTTTAAACAAGAAATACAAAAAGATGCATAGGAGTATTTTAAGCGTAAATATGCATATACATACATACATGTGCAACCTGTTGAATAATAGGTTATTTCTTGTAGCTTGAAACTTTGCTTTTATTGATTCATATTATTAGATTTTTTTCTATTATCATTGGTACTTGAAAGAATCTTTATGTCAAACTACTTATTCTAAGCTGTATCTTTGAATCTTATGTGATTATGACAAATACCTGAAATTTCCCTATTTCTTTAACTCAGAAGCACTCAAGATCTTTGTACCATGCAAATCCCTTGTAAGCTTTATTCTGATCATATAAGTAACATTTGAAACAGCACATATGTTTTGAGGTAATTCTGTAAAGACAGAATTTTACCTGAGATATGTATTAATGGTATTAAGTTGTACAGTTCTATTGAATTTCTCTCTGAGGGCTCATGCAGTACTCTGTTTGGATAGAACCTGGTTTATCTGGGTGAAAAGAAGTTTTATAATGAGAATGTAATTGAATATATTAGCAGTACATAATATGGATTACTGTATGAATGCACTCAAAACATTGCAAATATTTGCAGAATGATAACCAAATGTTTTGCTCTCTTAATGGATCCTAAGCAACTTGTTAAGAATTATAATGCAGCCCACTTAATAATTCTAAAATTTGGAAATTAAAAACATGAGCTGTCCAGTTTTGAAGCTCTTCATTATCAACTGCTACACAACACATTTTCCAAATACTATGAATCATCCTGGTCAGATCTGCTAAATTGTACCAGTAAGTAAATAAATTGTAGATCTAATACTTTGGATGTTGGATGCTTTACTTCCAGAACTATTGCTAAGACCACTGAGAGCAGCTATTCAGTTTCAGAAAGCAGTGCAGCTGTAGCATCTTTTTAAGAAGCAGTTTTGATTTTTGTTTACACATAGACTGTGCGTTAAATTAACCCTATAGTAGTGTACCGAAGTAATTTCTGAAATTAAAGTAACTTTTATGTTCCTTTGAGCTTTCATTCTTGCTGTGAACCAATCTTAAAATTCAGAGAAGTGCCATCTGATTTAGTGAACTGTAAAAAATAATGCCTACTTAGGGAAAATTCGA
This sequence comes from Bolborhynchus lineola, assembly GCA_025448015.1. Classification (NCBI taxonomy): domain Eukaryota; kingdom Metazoa; phylum Chordata; class Aves; order Psittaciformes; family Psittacidae; genus Bolborhynchus; species Bolborhynchus lineola. The sequence continues at coordinate 5,930 of JAOEHX010025518.1, read as the reverse complement.
AGTTTATACAACTACAGTGCAGCATTACTCTGTAGTGGTTATGGTATTCTGAAATTACCACATGTTATGTCTGTAGGCAAATGAACTATATTTGAGATTGTTGGTTTTGTTTGTAAAACAGTAAAGACTGTGGTTTGGTCTTTTCACTGGTGCTGAGGGACTGGAAAGCCAGAGTAGGCATAGAAGTGGAGAGTCTTCTTGCCTTTGTGTGTTTTATTATTCTTTTCTCTTTTCATTTTCACTGAAAAAGTGAAGTAAAAACCGTTTGTGTCAACCTGTTCTGAAAATCAAGAATGCATGTATTCATGCTCATTGATTCCTATATATGGAAACAACATGATGATAAACTATCTATATATTTAAATTATTTTATTAATTTGGATAATACATCAATAACACAATTATAATTCTTTATGAGTTACAATATAGTAAAGTTTACAAAGGAACAACATTACTTACCTTTTATGTTCAGAAAAAGTTACCATGATGAGGTAGGTCTTTGATAAGAAAGTTAACTTCTAATTTGTCAAAACCAACAGCAAAGCAAGCTCCTGAACTTTGTGGGGCAATATCTGTGTAGCTCAAACAAAAAAGGTTGATAAGAAGCACTGGATCCTGATCACCCAAGCTATTTATTTGCTAGCTTGATTTTTGAGTCTGTTCTGGAGTGTTCTTGACCAGCTGTTTCTATGGCAAACATGTCACAGAGAAACTTTGCAAGCTGGACATGAGCCAGTTGGACCTGTGAATCAGTAAATCCCTGGTCTGTGGCCCTTTTAGTAGGTTTAGAGATACAGCTTCTGAGAATTTCTGTCTCAAATTTAGGAATTCAATTCTAAGGAGATGTTTTCCTTGCCATGGACTTGTATATAACATTTTTACCTAAACAAAATAAAAAAAAACAAAACCAAACAACTGGAATTTCTGATTTAAATTATTCTAAAAGTTATGTGCCCAGGTGGCAATCTTGACACTGAATATATATTCTTTTTCCTTTATATTGAGATGTAAAATCATTTGGAAAAAAAGGGTGGAAATGTTCTGGTTTTACCTTGCATGTTTCCAGAGTTTTATAAAAAAATCTGATTGACATTGTCATGGTTTTATTTAAAATTCTTCCTTGGACTAACATAATCTGATAGATATTATGTTTTATATATATACTAATGTAACTTTTCCTTTCATCACTGACAGGTGTTAATAAGTCTTTGGTAACAGCTGTACAAAGCATTTTGAGGATCACTTGTCAAGGTTGCCTCTACCAAGAAACACTGCTGGAATTGTCTCTGCAGAATCTCTCTATAATGACTTGAGCCTTATGCAGATAAATGTTGGAAATCTGACTTTCCAAAGCATTATTAACAACTCATATTTTCATTGGGTGGTGAACGGTTGATATCACAGGAGGGACAAATCTTATCCATGAAATGCATTTGGCATTACATATAGAATGATTAAAAGGTTAATGGAAGATAAAGATTTAGTTTTAGGTAAATCTGAAGAGATCTTCGCAAGGGAAGTCCTAAACAGCAAAACTAGCTATTGAAGGTTGTTCTAACGTAAGCCAGGCAGCTGAAAGAATCTGGCAGTGTAGGGTAAGCAGTCCCTTTCGAGCAGTATGGTTGAAGGGGACTTCATACAGAAGAGTCTCCAGTGGTTTTGTGCATACACAAGAATGTATTATTCAGAATGATTGTCTGTAGATGCTTTCTTGGAGAAAAATCCTAGTTTGACTGTCCTTTCATCACATAACTTGATCCAACTCTGTAGAATCATAACTTGCTTGAGAACTATATAAGCCTCAAGAATGGCTAATTGCACAATCCAGCTCACTCAGTATAGCTTTCTACTTATTGTATGACTGTTGAGGTATTCTCTTGGGTTTTGGTTTTGCTTTTGTTTTGTTTTGGGTTTTTATTTCCTGAAATGCTTTAGAGCAACCTATTGCAGAAGAGCAGCTAAACTATGGAAGGTGCTCCAAACATGTAGCCATTGACCTTCCTATACCATGACATGCATATGAAAAGCTTTGTGTATTTGTGGTATTCTTCAAAGCAATGGAAGAGACTCATAATTACTTTTTTTGTTTTTCAGATATTTATTGCATGTAATTATTTATTTTGGCCTGTTCTGGCTTTAAATCACTATTTTGTTTTGAGGTTTTGAGAATGGTGCCGAATAATTTAAAAAGAAATTGCATCAATACTTAATTTTCCCATGAAATTTAGAGACCATAAAAAGTCAGTTTTCCTACAAACACATGGGCTGTTGATGGACCTAATTATAATCTGGAAATTATGGTGGTATGACTGAAACCAGAATCTAGTATACATTAAAAACAAATCTTGCATGTGCTCAAGTGATTAGTTTTATAATAGCAACAGAGAATTATAGGTGGCCGAAAAAAAGATTCTGCAGCTGCTTCTAAGGAAAATGTTTGCAGTCATAGTGCCTTGTAATATGCCATGTAACTTGAATAGTCTATCTTAAAAAGTTTGCATAGGTAAGTATTGTGCAGAAGATACTCATGTCATTTTCAGGCAGTTTAGTGTGTCATGGGATCTTGAATGTTTTGCTTTGATTTTGTACTATATATTTCTAAATTGCAAAGGCTAAGGAACATAAATAATATTTTGTATTTGGTTTATAGTCAAAATAGTCTTAACCCAATTATATTTTGTTATAATGTTATGCCTGTGCTAAAACAGTTGTAATCTTACATGCTCGTGCACAGATTTAAGTCTCAACCATCCATTTTGTGCTGATTATTCTAGCTATCTAACAAAGGAACTTGGTTTGTTTACAATAATAATAAAAGTTAAAAGCAGAATAAATAAGGAACGCTGTATCATTTTGATATGCCACAAATAGTGGGAGTTTTGTACTGGGAGACTAGAATAGCATATACAAAGTCAGTGTTCTGTGTGCTATCTGAGCAAGTAAAATAGCTTTCTTCAAAATTGATTTTTTTAAACGTAAAAAATTGATAATTTTATTCCCCTCTGCCCTTACTAATTAAAAATGTTTCATCCAGTTTAATTGATGGAATAAGACAAATTAAATACTCCCACATTTCACTACTACTGCTGTATCAGTCTCTTCAGGTGTATTATGATCAAATGCCCCCAGTAACAGATATTCTTGATGGCCAGATACAGTGTGGCTGTTTTACTGCAATTGGTTGGATTAAAGTGTGTATCAGAACTTGATTTAACATTGTACCTGGTGAAGCCAAGACATATCATGCTGACATTAATTAGGAATAGGTGATACAGCTGAGTTTCAGTGTAGTACAGCTGCAAAAATGGCAACACAATTGAGTATGTGCTACTCCATTTTACTTAATTGCTTTAACTGTGAGCTCTCATTTTTAAAAGGAAAATTAAAGATAAATTCTTGCAGCTGTACATGAAACACTGAAAATGTGACCAAATTTAAAACAAGAAGCTGATGCCTACCATGTCTTTAAAAAGAAACAGAAAGTTGCAGGAGTTGTGAAATGTGAAAACATGCCTTGTGCATCAGCCGTGAACCTTTGCACTCTGTGGCTGTGGAATCTGACTTTTTTCCCAAATATTAAAGAGCCGAACAATTCCTGATACAGAATAACTGTATTTGAAAACAACTGAGCCCAGCGCTTCATTCAGTCTCTGTACTCTGTGAGGAACCTGGCTGTACTTCCCAACTGGCACTGTATCTCCGAGCACATTGCAAGAAGCCAGACAACAATCGAGAGTCTTTGATGAAAACTGACAGGTTAAGGTACGAATGTTGGTTTAAGAGTTCCTCCTAACTTAATGTGAGAAGCTGTGGTCTATACTTGGAAAATATGGAAGAAGCTGGGATGTTGTGTGTTTAAATAGTTCTTTGGGATAAATGTATTATTGATGTGTTGCAAACTGCAGTTGTGCATACTTGAACAAGAACAAGGCAGGTGGAAAAAAAATTATTTCAATTATGATATTCTAACAATTTTGTCAAATAAGGTGCACCATCTGCAGAGAACCTTAGCATCTTGCAATGCAGCCACTAATGAGTAGAATGTACAGTGTTCATAGATAGAATCCCAAAGTTAAGATCCTTTGAATGTGATCTCATCTGTGGTGAGCTAGTACTTCTACTACATCCTATTAAGGTCACCTTTTGCTAATACCTCAGGCAGTGATATTTTGGCCATTCATAATTGATTACACATGTAATGCTTTAGACATAAACTGTTGACCAAGTTGGGACAAAGATGGGATTAAGCTGCACTTAAGCTCCATCAGGAGTTTAGAAAGCAAGGGGACCCACTCTGAACTTCGTGACTCAGTGAGTGGCTCTCCTTTTTTTTGCATTGTCAGTCTCTCTGTAAATCGTTCTAAATAAATGGTAACTTTGTTTTCCTTTGTATGTTTCATCAATGTAGTAAGTAGTACAGTGAACTCTACCACTGAACTTTGTTAATCTGCACTTTTATAAATTCATATTAAAACTGCTTTTGCTAATACCTTTGATTCTTCAAGTGACCTTAAACCACTAATTCATGGCACTTTGTAAAATGCTAGGAAGATCCAAAAATAGGCTATTTTTAAAATCATTTTTGAAAAGCAAATATACAATCTCTAAGCCTGCTACTGTGAATTTGCTCTAATATGTTTCTAAAATAGTTTGACTCATACTCCTTGTATGCTGGGCAACTGTCACTCAACAGAACAAAACAATGCTAGCAAATACTGAGTTTTGTATCAACCTGCTGATGTTTCTTGACAAGGTGTTGACCTGACATTGTTAAACTCAACCCTGAATATAGACAGGCAAAGAGTTGAGCACACCTGATGCACACACTCAGACACTAGTAACTGAGCCTGGGAAAGAAGAGGTTGCTTATTATGTTGTTGATATTACCATTATGAAGCAACTTTTGTCTTAAAAATGCTTTGAAATAGGGCAGGGAAGCCGTTTGCTGACAGCGATATGTTGTGTGATATGTTAGGACACAGAAGAAAAACAGTCTAATGCTGTCAGAGTGAAATCTCTGTGCTAGCTGCTTGTGTTTCCGATGTGGAATAGAAATGTGTGTCAGGAGCAGGGCTAGCCTTGGGCACAAGATTAACGAAGTCTGATGAGCATGGACTTGGCAGTAGAGAAGCTGAACTGATGTGTCTGTTTCCAGCAGCAGGACCTGAGGAACAGGGAGCTCCTGGCATGGTCTCCAAACTGCCTCCAAGGAAACTTGGAAATGTACAAATCATAAGGGTAGGCATATCTTGAAGTGGCCATTTAATGAAAAATAAATGCTTGTTTCCTCCAGGACTTGCTCTTAATGGGTATGTTTTATTGCTAGTAGTTACTAGCATGAGCTGTAACATACATTTGTTTATCCTATAAAACTTGGAATAGACTCTGCTGATAACAGAGTAATCTGAAAGACTGGAATATCTTATTTTCTATTAGATTACCCCATCACTTTAATTATGTCTCTTCCACTATATTTGCCTGTGGACTGCAGAATTAAAGCATCACCTGAGGATTTATATCAGAATAAATTTTTACAGTCTACATTTATTGAGCCTCTTTTTGGTCCAGTTCCTCTAGCTGCTTAATTGAATGTACAAAATATGAAAGTTGTTAGCATATTTAAAACTTTCCATGAAGATTTATACTGTGAACTTATTTATTATAAACTATGATGTGCTGTGAAGATAAATAACCCAAAATACAATATACAAGTCACCATCTATATGTGATTAATCGAAGGAGTTATGGAGGAGGGACTGTCCTGGGTTCAGCCATAGCAGCCATTTTTCTCCGTAGCTGGTGCAGTGCTGTGGATTTTGACTTTTGGCCTGGGAACACCACTGATAAGCACTGATGGTTTTAGTTGCTGCTCAGTAATGTTTACTCTGACCAAGGACTTTCTGAGTCTCATGTTCTGCCAGGGAGGAGGG
>JAOEHX010025517.1:7522-18334 GCA_025448015.1 Bolborhynchus lineola | reverse complement strand
TTCAGTCATATATGAGTATATCTGAGTTTCCACAATATATCGCTCTTAAAGTGGTCATGAGTTTACAAGTCTCACTGCATTGCATTGACATTTCCGCAGTGTCAGTTTAGAAGTTCAACTTTGCTCCTTGTACATAATTATTCTTTTCATAATTTTGTAGGTATTCCTGTTATTCAATTTAGATTTTTTAATTTTAATTTCTGTTCAGGATCCTCGACATTTAATGTCCACTCTTCTTCAGCTTCCACTCCAGCCTTCTTAACTTCCCATTTCATTTCTCCTTGTTACTTCCCCAACTTTTCATCAGCTTTCCTCAAAGCTGTAAGTACAAAGGAGTTTGGAAGGCTGCTGTATTTTCTTTTAATTTCTCTGTACTCTCTTTCTGAAGAAAAAACACATAGTTCTGAAGCAAAGAAAAGGCAGAGTTCCCAGCCTCCTAAGTATGAAAGGTCAGCCTGATCCATCAGCTTTCAGAAAAACTTATTGAACTCCTGCTACACATTACATTGTCTTTTAAATTCCCACATGCAAATATAACAGCCTCCAAAAGCAAGACCAAATGCATATGGCTTATTAATACAAGAAATAAGCCAATAGAGTGGAAGACAGAGTATCATTTTAAAGTGCTTTGAGATAGAAAGGCTGTTTAATATTTGATAGAAATTATTGCCTCCAATTTGCATGGCTATTTCTAATTCTCAGAGCAGACCTTTGTGTCCTCTCACCATTGGGAAATACTATGCCACATAATTCATTAATTTTGCCATATAATTCATTATTTTTAATTAAGAAATCAATTTGAAAAAAACCCCAGCGCATTTTGCTACTACATTTTGAAATTCACATTCTTCTTGCCTCTTTCTTGAAGTGGAAGAGGAGACAAACTCAATATGGCAAATCTGAATTTGCATAGTTTTAAAGCCAGAGACATGGAGTCACTTCAAGTGAATATGGAGATGCTAGTTTATCGTGTCCATGGACACTTTTTCATACACAGCACCATCTGATGCTTATGTGCTGAAGAGAAATACTGGTGTTAAGCTAAAGTTGTCACACAATTCAGCAAGGTTTGAAAATAATTGTGGCACAGGCAGTTTGGATCTTATTCCAACACTCAAAGATGTCACACAATTTCCATGAAGCTGAAACTTCAAAAAAAAAAAAAAAAAACACAAAAAAAACCCACCCCACATCCAGAAACCCCAAACCCCCATAAATTTAAAACTTTGGTTAGTTGTAGACAACAAAATTGAGCAACTCACTTAAAATAGCAAAGAGTGGAGAATTCTGGGTAAATACTTTGAAATTAATTTCTATTTTTATTGGTAATAGTCAGGCCAAATTCTGCAGTGTCTCAAAGTTCCAGCTCTCTGCTAACTTTCTTCTGGCAGCCTGTGAGGCTGTTTCCAGCCCTGTTCTCTGCCAGATGGAGTGCAAAGAGGGAAACAGCTGCCACTGTCTGCCAGGGCACTAAAGACATGTCTAACCTAAAGTCTGTGAATACTCCTTCCAGAGTAGGAACTGGTGCTATAAAGCACGAAAGAGGCTAGACATTGTTTTGTTTTGCATCAGGATATTATTACAACACTGTACTTTGCCAAAGCACTGTATAGTGAATTGCTATAGATGAGAGAGGCTGACCCCAACACTGCTGTAAAGTCATTGGCATTCATGTGGCCAACTTCCCTGCCAGGCACACTACTTCCAGGCAGGAGGCAGAGTTGGGGAATAAGAGTTGATGTAGGCTAAAAGGAAAAACAAACATTTCCAACCAACTTCTGTCTCACATCCTTCTTTCACACTGCTGAGAATTAATTTGGTTTCTGCACAGTGTCACTATTTTCAGTCAGTTTCCAGATCCCAAATGCTATTTTTATAGAGGCAGACACAAGATGCAATACAGCTAGGGAATATGTTCTTCTCAGACCCCAGACCTACACTCCCAATCTGCAGTTCCTTCATTCAAAGGCAATCACCCAGCACACAGCTGCCCTGGTTCCTAACATTACTCGTACATTCAGGCTGCATCCATTTGTGAATTGGCTCCTTCATTCTTTCCACTAATGGGAGTCTTTAAACAGCTGAATCCTACTCAAAACAGAAAGGCAATTTCTAACCCACAGTTTGGACATGGAGGGATGCTTAGTGCAAAAGGTCTGTAAGGGTTCATCTCAAAATGAGCAGCATACCACAGACATCTGTTCTTAGTGTGCCTCTGCTTACAGCCAAGACTCCAGCAGTAGGACAAAACTAGCAGTGCTGGTGCCAGCAGTTGGCTGTCAGCCCACTGTAGTCCCAGATGAACATAAGGTTGTGGGGATTATATAATGCTCCTGCAAGTGGTAAAAGAAAAGAGAAAACCTCAGCATACCCTTGCACTCCTGAAACTGAAAAGGATCTTGATTTTCTTTTTTTATTGATTGATTTTTAAAAAGCAGTGCCAAAACCCAAATGTTTGATGGGCTGTGAAGGGAAGAAAGATGAATGAAATAATACTGCAAAAAGGTATGGGATATTTATTACCACTGCTTGTTCTGCACCTAGTCTGCATTCCTAACGTATTCATCTATGCAAACCAATAAGAGTTTGGGGTATACAAAGAATCTTGGTCTGGGTTTAATTTTCGTGCTAGTCAAAGTGATTTTTCTTCAATCTATTGTATACTGTATTTGACACATGGCTTTTCTCTCATGAGTGCTTTGTGCTCCAGTGAAGGCAGATTTAATACACTGGACATTGGTGTGAGCTATTTTTGTCTTTTGAATTATAAATCAATTCTTTATAAGTCACATTGTACTATTGTTTCTACTAATTTCAATTTCTTCACCAGCTCTTAGGTCTCATGTTTCATAACTGATGTTTCACCTCAAATGAAGAAGGATCTTGAAGACATCAGAAGTACCTTGACACCTTTCAACACACCCTGACAGACTCCTTCATTCTTCATATTTTTTGAAGTGGAGACATCCAGTGAAGGAAGAAACACAGGACTGTAGTAAACAGACATCAGAAAAGTGACTCACTGTGTTTTCAGTGATGTGACCAGTGTATTTTCACTGCAGAATTAAGTAGACTAAGGGATTGAGCAATTTACTTAACCAGACAGTGGAGAGAAGCCCACATTAAAAGAAAATGTAGCAGACATCTTCCATGTAAGATTTTTTTGTTTGGTTTTGGTTTTGGTTGGTCATTGTTTCCGGGGTTTGGTTTGTTTGTTTGTTTTTTTTTTTTATCAAAATGATTTTTTGACTCATATCCATTTTTCTGGTCTTATTTTGAAACATTGCGTGCATTGTTTCTTTATGAAAATGAACGATTTTGATGAACAAACCCCTTAAAAATAGATTACTGTCCTAATTAGCATCTGCTATTTTCTTAATCCTCAAAAAAATTGCCCTATTTGATAAAGCTTTATATTTGATTTTCTTAAGAATTTATGTTCTTAAGACTGCTCACTGCAAGCCTTCCTTGGTTGTGTTTCTGATCGCAAGCCTCCCTTTACTTTTATCTTTATTACTTCTTATATGACTGAGAGAAGCCAAATGAAAATCTTTTACTGACAGTCTTAATATGAACAACAAAACAACTGGAACATTGCTTCTTGGCTAAAAACAAGTGACAAGCATACAATGTGGAGGAGAGTGCAGAAGGAAAGGGAATTTCTAAGTCTCAATTTTCTTTTTCTTAACTGTTAAACATGTATGAAGTTAATCCAATCTAAGAGGAGACCACAAGAAATAGGATGGGTCTAAAATACATGTTACAGAGTCTCAGGGCATTAACAAAAACCAAAACAGCTGGGTTATTGTAAACAAGAGCCAGGAGTCTGTCCTTTCCTCATTTAGGAGAAAGATCAGAACAGTTTGCTTGAAGGCAGTGCAAAGAGCACAACTGTAATTCTCCCATATAATAATAAAACAATGCCCTTTCTAGACTACTAATGGGGGGAGGTGGAGGGGGGAAGGGAAGGAAGAAGAGGAAGATGGGGGAGATTTAGAATTAGCCTCCAGGATTGCTCTCAACAACGATTAGCTGCCCTTCCTCATCTGCATTCCTACTTAAGGGCAACACAGAAAAAGAGGAAATATAAGGAGCCAAAAGGGCTGGAGTTTAGGAAGAGGGAACAGAATTGCCTTTGAGGGACATCTTGTGCCTCGTATTTGTGGTGCCAAATGGATCACAGGAAGGTAAAAGCCTGAGGGAGCAAAGAACTGCGATCTGTCTTACACCTGGAATAGGAGCAAAACTTTCAGCCTTGGCTGTCCTTCCAACTAGCAGCGGAGCTAGATCCATAGTATGGATGCTGGGCGACCTCCACATTAACCAAAGTAATCAAGGTGCATAGATATAGTGCAAACAGTGATTCCTTGCTGTGTTTTGCAAATTCTTATATATTCCTTTTTTTAAATGCTGATTTTTGTCATTAATTTTAATGAGATTAGTTCTAAGATTGCAGTTAGAGTCATTCTCTTAATACAGCAGAATAAAGCTTGCTCTCTACTTTGCATTTTAAGTGAAGTACCAGGACAAAAAACAAACCAAACAAAAAACAGAAAACAGAAAATAGAAAACAAAACAAAAAGGAATGTCACATTACAAATGCAATGAAAAAAACAGCAACATCAATCCAGCCAATGAAAAATATGTTTCTGTTGATGCTCAAGGGCATCTGAGAAGTGTTACAATATATGACTGAGGAAATGCACTCAGTCAGATGTACAAATGATAACAATTTGGGGAAAGATTCAAAACATTGTGAAAGAAATTCCAACAGGCATCAACAAGGAGAACAAATACACTTTCTCAGACATGATGTCTGGGAGGTTTTGCAGTAGCTCATTTGACCATAGGAGGTGATGATATATCAGGAGATAACATTTTTACAATCCCAGACTCTGCAAAAGAAAAGGATATTAAAATTTGCAGTAATGTTGCTCATCTCCATAGTTTTGGGTACACCAGTCACATCGAATTTTCTGTATGTCACTGGCTTAATCATACATTTTTCTTTGCTATATCTACCACCTGTTGCAAAGAGTAGTTTCCACTTAGCTTTTTTATTTTCTTTTAATGTCACATACAGCTTCATCACAGTCTTTAAATGAAATGACATTTTGTTTTCTTGCATGGAAATATCACTATTTTCTATTCCTACTAAGATAAACTTTTCCCATGCTTTTTTTTTTTGGTACCTGTTTCATTTTTTTCTAAGTGACTGTGCACAGCCAGTACTAAACCACTACTGAGAAACTAAATGTTTTCTTCTGCTGCATAGTGACAGGCTTACTGTGGTTAAGGAAAATGCAGTAGCTTTTAGGTGGTAGTGATGAACTTCCCAGTTTGGGTGTTATATGGTTTTAGAATCTAATTTAAAACCAAGCATGCTAGCAGCAGTGATCTCAGCCCATGCATAATTCAAGTCCTATCCCACTTCTGGGAAAGATAACTGAACTGCTGCCTCAATACTACTGCTATTATCTCAGGGTTTGGTCCAAAGATACTATGCACAATGGAAGAAGTCCTGCAGAAATCAGTATCTTGCTTGAATGAATACTTGTTTAAAGGTTGCAGGGCAGGAACCTCCTCTACGACCTCTGCCATACAGCTCTTTCTACTGACTCTACAAAGAACTGACAACAGAGAAAGCAGCCCACTGGGTACATTTGGGCCTTGACTGCTTATTACTGCTCTCCTGTAAGCGTTCTGTTTGTGACCAAAGAGGGAAAAGGCTTGTCTCCCTCAGTTTTCCTTATGCAGTGTCTATCATTTGGGTCAATCTGTTCACCTTGGAAGGACCCTTGACTAAGTATGCAGTTGTTGCAGCTGTGACTTATGAAAGCTTGAGGCATACTCTGCTAATCTGCAGACGATGTTGAGCTGGAGGGGGGATTGGTCAATGCAGTAGAGGGCAGGACTGTGGTTCTGAATGACCTGATCAGGCTGAAATAATGGTCTAGCAGGAAACTCACAGAGTTCAAGTCCTTGTTTCCTAAGAAGGATTTCATGTACAGACTGATCAAGGTTCATTGAAACTGCCTACTGATGGTAAGAGAAATCTGGGTGCTTTGACCTGATACTTGGGAATAATTAACACGCTTGTAATATCTGACACATCAAAACATCCTTGTGACTTATTTCCTTTGTCAACATGCACTCCAAACCTGAATTCAAGCAAGTAATTCAGACATTTCAAAAATGAGTGCTTTCTACGTTGGAAATGCACATTGTGTGAAATTACACTGACCCGCAATTTGTGTCATCAGCAAATGTTAGGTCTTCATAGTGACACAGAGGAAATCCTTGTCACTTGAACTAATAGTTTCAGTATCTGTTCCTTCCACAGACTGACTCCCCAGGGAGGCAGGGCAGAGACTTTTCCAGTTGATTTCATATCCATTTGCCATAGGAAAAAAGATGGTCACAGTACTCCTTAAGTCAAAGACAAATTCCTGAGGCAATGGTGCTTATTACTTTGTTATGAACTCTGCTATTTCAGTTTTTCCTTGCTGTTTTTTCTCATTTTGCTTCTAATCATTTAATCTTTGTACATTTACGCTGTCTCTGCCTCCCTCTTTCCAGCCCTCCTTGCCCTCCATGAGACAACCCATGCTGCTTTCCTAACCCCTGAACCCATGGTGTCTGATGGTGCTTTAGGACCAAGTGGACCTGCCAATATGGGCTGTTTCTCCTGTGGTCCTTGAGCAGAACATATCTGAGGTAGGTGGACACCTTGTGTTCTCTTTCAGGCCCAGAGTGCGCTCCCCAAGGTCCTTCAGGAACAGTGGGTGGCTGGAAGATGGGTACTGGAGCATGTTCAAGCATCCATTTGCCAATACACTGCTCATCAGACACAGGAGCTGTGAATGGATGCAGCACGCTCACTACAGATGAAATCTCTGGAGAATTTGAGACGCAAATGCACCTCTCCTGAGCATAGCTGACTGCAGAAGGGTATGTAGGTTGTGGTTGGGTTTGAGTTTTGAGGGGGGTTGTATGCTGCATGTCAAATCTGTGATTCTCACTGAGAACCCTGATGAAGTCTGTAGTTTTTGTAGACTGTGAAAATACTCATTTTTTCAGACTGAATATGACTGAACTTCAGCTGGAACTTAAACAAAAAATATAAAAAAATCAACCTGAGGTAGGTATCTTGCAGTGGCAACTCCAGCCCAAACAGCAAAGGTTTAATAAAGCAAAAACAAATTGAGCCTTGTACAGAAAGTGCTGGCAACATTAATGTAGATGCCACTGCTATTTCTGTATATAATATCCCAAGTTTTCATATATACTAGTAAAATGTTGACATTTTCTCTTTTCAGGAAGTACTAGAACAGAACCTTGATTCTGCATTTCAAACTGTTTTGAGATAGTGTGCTTAGAATGACACATATATGCTCTTTATCAATTTTAAAATCCTTTCTCATTTGTTTTAATTGTATTTACTATGTTCTTTCAATAACTATCATTTTTCAATTGAGGGGCAATAAAAACATGACTCAAACAAACAAGTTAGCTAGCATATTAATGTCTGGTATGTACTCACTGAAGTAATACCACACATTAAGAAAGAAATAAAATGAAACCTGACAAAACCCCAAACCCAAGCATCTAATTTCCTTCCAAGTTCTACCAGTAACAACTCAAAGAAATGCATTTCTTATTTGGGATTAATGATAAACTAGTGTTGGGTGATTCACTTGTGGCTAAGAACCTTAGAAATGCATCTCTCTTCTGCTAACATCAGTGTATATGCACTCTGATACACTTACTACAGTATCAGGGTACTGATAGGCTTTTTAACACAGGAGGCAAATTGTTGCAATAAATCTAAGTATTCTCTAACATAATAACACTGGGAAAACAGGGCTAGACCTCATACACTAACTCCTATGGACAGCTGTAAGAGCAAAGCTGTTTCTGCTTTGAGGAGTTTTCAGTGTAAGTAATATTCTTTCTTGCTGTTTCACACTTAAAGGACTATGAGTAGACTGAAATGCAACTTGCAACAAAGTTGTGTAATTTTAGAATTTAATCCTGTGCTTTTGCAATTAATGAGAACAGTCCTACAGTAAGATGATGATCATAGAAAGAAAACTGAAGCTTTGGGAAAAGGAAAGGTGGAGAAACTAAGTAATATTAGCAGCAATAGAATAATTAGCACTTATGGAAGGGATATTTTTTTTTTTTTACTGTTTCTTCCCTAAATGATAGGTTTCCCAGCTTAATTTTTCTCATCCCATATTTCTCCCTCAAATGAAAGCAGAAGCATTTGCTTTCAAATCTGTGGGTTGAATCATCCTCCTCTTCCTAACAATCCTTAATGGATGTTATACTCTATTTTCCTGTTTGTGTTTCTATTTTATGAAGAACTACTTTGAAACAGCAAATCATACTACTACCCGTGTTTAATGACTAACCAAAACATTTGCCCTTGACATTCTCAGCACCGTAATGCTAATTAAGCAAAACAAACAGAAATTAAATGAAACTCAGGCAAGGTACTTATTCTTTATTTTGGGATCAGAGCAGAAGCGCCACTGACAGAAGAAGGAAGCGGGAACTGCAAGCCCGTCCAGCGCACCAACAGTGAAACGCTGAATTATTTGTTAAACTTCCCGGTAACAACTTATGATTTAAAGGTCACTTCAGAAAAGGAATCAAGGTCAGGCACCGCTAACCCTGCATGCGAGGCGGCCTTCCGTTTCTCCCGGTTTCTCGTTTCTCCCCGTAGTGGCGCGTTACGCCGGCAGCGGGTGGGAACCGGATTGCACGGCCGCGCGGCCCTCCCCTAGACGGCACGGCACGGCACGGCACGGCACGGCACGGCACGGCACGGCACGGCACGGCGCCCTCCGCTTCCACTCGTGACGCTGGGCCATAAGCGCGATCCCAGGTCCACCGGGAAGACCGGGGTGTCCCGATCCCCACGGTGCAACCGAGGGCTGCCGCTCGGGGGCGGCGGGGCGGGGCGGCAAGTTCCCCAAACTTCGCCCCTGCGGAGCAGACTTGGTCTCGGCACCCGACACCGCTTCTACCCCTGCCCCGCTCCCGAGCCCCTCACGCAGCGCGGCAGCTCTCCGCCTTCCCCCGCGGAGCTGGGGCCGGGCTCCGCCACCGTAACCGCCTGTTAGAGGCGGGCACGGGGAGGAGCGCTTCTGGCCGGGCCGGGCCGGGCGGGCAGCGCCGGAGGGGCTAGGGGGAGCTCTGCACCTGATACACCGGGCGACAGCGCTGCGAAGGAGGCGGGGGGGAGCGACGCTGCCCGCCGCCTGCGAAGGCCTGTCCTCGCCGTTAGTCAGCGCTGGTCTCGCTGCTTTTCTCTCCTCCCGCCCTTTCGGCGCGGAGGTGGGCTTTCGCTTGTGTTCCCCTTGGGGCTGGCGGCGGCGCGTCCTCCTTGTCCTCCTCCTCCGTCTTCCCTACGGTCCCTATGGCTTCGTCCGCCAGCGGCATGGAGGAGGTGCGCGTCTCGGTGCTGACCCCGCTGAAGCTCGTGGGGCTGGTGTGCATCTTCCTGGCGCTGTGCTTAGACCTGGGAGCCGTGCTGAGCCCCGCCTGGGTGACGGCGGATCACCAATACTACCTGTCCCTCTGGGAGTCCTGCCGCAAGCCCGGCAACTTGGACAGCTGGCTCTGCGAATCGACGCTGCACAGCGGTGAGATACGGCTGCCCCGGGGTCTGCCCCGGCACCCCCGCGTTCTACTCCCTTCCGCCGGCGGCATCACGACCGCGCAGCCCGGCTCCTGCACCGTCCCTTCGCCCGCCCTTTCTCTCTCTTCCTCGGTCGCCTCCTGCTCCTCCGGGCCCCGTGCACTAAGGCTGACACCCCACCCCGCCCCCTGTGCCCTGCCGGCCCCTCCAGCATACCCGCGCCATCTCCTTCACCCTTGTGCCCTCCGGGACTGAGTCCCAGCCCTTCCATGGGGCCAGCCTGAACGCTCCCTTCCACCCCCCACTGGACCAGAGCAGTGCCCGGGGCTCTGGCCCGCCACCCTGCCGGTTCCCCGCCGGACTTCCCGCCTCGTCGGCTGCCGCCCCTGCTACCCCCCGGCTCCATGCGCTGGCAGACGCCTCCAGGGAGAGCCCCCGGCACCTTTGTCCTCCCGACCTCCGCAGCCCTCCCTATCCCGAGCTGTTTTGTCCGTTCCCATCCTCCTCCCAGTCCCGGTGCTTCGCTCCTCCGCCCCGGGCTGCTCGGCCCCGATTCCACACCTCCCTGTTCTCAGGTTGGGGCGCGGGCGGCGGCGTTCCCTGTGAACGGCGGGAGCGGGGAGAACCGGGGCTCCGTCCTCGGCTCATCTCTCCGCCCGCCGGATGGCGGTGGGTGCAGGGGAGGTGTGAGATAGGATGCTGTGAGCGACAGAGGTGGCTGGTTCCGTGTCTGCCTTTGACTGTTTTCGGGAAAGAACCCGAGTTTGCACTAGTTTTGCTTGTTTTTCCGTGTTGTAGTTGTACTCATGCAGTGAGAAGCTGTATGAGAAGGGGATCAAGTATTTTATAATCCCCCATGCCCCGAAATCACTAATCTTGGGAAGTTGGGGCTTCCTAAGGCAAACCCGATTGTTATTTTGTCCAGAGCAAGCATGCCTGGAGTCTGGCTCCCTCCATCCCCCTGGGTTGTGCTTGTGTGTGTGTCTTTCTCTAGCAGGTACTGATCTTTCCCTCGCCTTTCATACTCCTTTGCCTGTTTGCCACACTACCCGTCTTGTTTTCTTGTTGCTCATTTGTTCTTAAGCTTTCCAGGTTTTTGGTCATAAATTATTCTCTCTCTTTTTAAAAAAAAAAAAAAAAAAAAAAAACAAAAAAAAAAAAAC
>JAOEHX010025516.1:0-34893 GCA_025448015.1 Bolborhynchus lineola | reverse complement strand
CGGCGCACGCTGCGGGGCGAGCGCGGCCGGGTCCGGAGCGGCCTGCGGGTGGATGTGTGCTGGGTACGGACCGTGCTCCTTCGCTGCGGGCAGGGGTAGGCGCGTCCCGAGCGTGACGGGGTTTGCAGAAGTTTGGGGAAAAGGCGACCTAAGTGAATGCTTGTCTGTAAAACAAAATAACCAGCAACCTGCCCCCTCCTCCCCTCTCCCCCCAACTGTATTTTTTTAAAATATTCCCAAACCATTTTCTTTGTTCTGCAGCGTACTGTATCATAGTCCTGAACTATGATCAAAGAGCTGGAGCGCCTCTCCTATGAAGACAGGCTGGGAGAGCTGGGCTTGCTCAGCCTGGAAAAGGGAAGGCTCCAGGGAGACTCTAGAGCAGCTTCCAGTGCCTAAGGTGGCCGACAAGAGATCTGGAGACGGGCTTTTGACAAGGGAACATCAAACAGGATGGGGAATGCCAAAAATGACAGGACAAGGGGGAATGGCTTGAAAATGATACAGGGAAGATTTAGGAACGGGATATTAGGAATTTACTGTGAGGGTGGTGGGGCCCTGGCACAGCTTGTCCAGAGAAGCTGTGGCTGCCCCATCCCTGGCAGTGCTCAAGGCCAGGTTGGATGGGGCTTGAAGCAACCTGGTATAGTGGAAGGTGTCCCTGCTCATGGTGGGGGTTTGGAATTGGATGAGCTTTAAGATCCCTTCCAACCCAAACCATTCTTTGATTCTACATGTTCAGAAAAGCAAGATCTAAATGACTGAAAAGCAAGCCTGGATTTTGAATGGCCAAATTAAATATTTAAAAAAGTATTTGGAGCCAGTTATTCAATCTTTCAACCCTGTATAGGCTGAAAGACCTTATTCAGGTCTTTTCACCTGGTAAAGTATCTCCTGCAAGAGCAATCCATTCGGTTTGCCTATGGTCACCAAACATTGTTGTCTCTTTTCCAGGACCTGCAGAGTCCTAAAATATGACATCATGCGTGTCTCTTAGAAGTCCTGCCATTCCAGAAATATTTGCTGTTACAGTGAAGATACTAATTCTTCTTTACTACATGAGCATAGAAGCTCATTAATGCAAGGAGAGTGAGAGAAGGGATATAATCTCATATAATCTAAATGCCTAGTTTTCTTTTTTTTTATAGTAATACTAAAAAGAAACACCCAGATCTACAGCCTACTTTTTAGAGGGGTGGGGGAGGCTTCTGCATTATATAACTGCCTGTGGTTTAGTTTTATATGCTTATCTCTTACTCAGCAAGATTATTCTGAATTTCTAAAAAATCAGATGAGGTAGCTTGCTGGGATGTGCACAATAACATGTACTGCAATAGAGACTAGAAAAATCTAGGAGTTCTGGGAAGAGTATAGGATGTCCTACCCTATATAGGGGAGACATAACCTGTAAATAATATGACAGGTGTAAAAAAAATATTTTTATTACATTTGTGGAGCATGTTAGTGTCTTGGAGTCTCTTTTTTATTGAAGTGTACATTTTTAAAGCATCTTTTGCAGGACCATCCTATTTGAGAAGATGAGAGGCCATATGGTTCAGAAACTAGGGATAAATATTTCTTTGTGTTAGCCTAGTAATTAACACATTGTTTACTATAGCCAGTCTTCTCTACTACTTTGCCTGATTGTCTAAAGTTTGATCAGATGAGAAGACAACTTATCTGTGGCTTTTCTCCTTAAAGTACCAGTGAAAATAGTCTATCCAAGAAAACTTAATGGCATGTGTTGCCTGGAATGGATGTTAAAAGCTTGCGGGCAAACACTTGGATGTCTCAAACTGAAGACTAAAACTAAAGTTGGAGTCTAGCCCCTGAGATCTACTTGCTTATCACACTAGCTAGTGTTCACTTTTGAGCCCTCAGAAATTGCTAAGTGGGTAGCAGAGGAACAAACTTCCACTCCTCAGTTGCTCACCAACTCAGTCCTGTTAAGTGAAGACAGATTCATCTAGACAATACATTCATTCAGTGCAATGGAAAGCAGTGTTTCAGAACTGCTGTTTGTGACTATTCACCCCATTGCCATCAGTTTTTCTAAAGTGCTTCCAGTCTGATCCAGTCTCTCTGAGCAGTCGAAAGCTGTGTGTGAATTGAAGCTCAAACTGTTTTTCTTGACTTTCTGTTTCAGAGCTGCAACTGACTGCTATTGCTGTGGTGTAATGTCTATTGGGAGCTAGAAGTATTGGAATGAATCTGCCTCTTACTGTGTCCTAACCCATTCAAGATTTGTGCTGCAGTGAGCTTGTTGGACAGAAGATTTGTTTTCTGTGTGAGAAATAGATCTCAAGTCTGCTTATAAGGAAGACAGCTGTTCAGGTATGGTTACATTTGTTTCAGTGATCTGTCTGTTCTTTCTTTCCTTCCATATATACTCACCCCACTTTACTACCTGGGGAGGAAATAAAGAAATTGGCCCAAGATTCCAAAGGAGATGCCTGCAGAGTGTAGCCAATATTCACCCAGAGATGATCTTGGAAAATTGCTGAGGACAAGAAGCATGCTAATAGGTTTGTCAATAGGACAGCAAGTTACTGCAAGCTCCTCAGCTGTTCTGATTCCAGACTGTATGCTGTAGGTGACATTTGCAGTAGGTCACAGTGTTGCTGTACCTGGGAAAACACATGTGTTTAGTTCTCCACTTTGGCTTGAACTACAGCATTTTTTGATTTTTTAAATGTGAGAGATTCTTTAAGGCAGTTACAATTCCAAGGGACCACAACTGTCAGCTATAGATGAGAGTGGGAAGGTCTGGAGCCAATGATTAGCAATAATCAAAGATGAAAAAATATGTCAAAAGATGGCTGTTGGAGGAGAGGTTTTTGTCTCTTTCCAAGTGACATAAACCACTTCAGTCATAGCATAATAATTTTACTTTGGAGACCCTATGAGAACTGCCACATAAACAACAAATTCAGCTTTTAGGAGTCGTAAACTGATTTTTAATTTTAAATCTGTGTAAGGCAAGCACAAATAAAGTGGCATGGAAGGGCCTGTCAATTTAACTTCATTTTCATCAATCAATTATAATGTGATCTGAATGTCATGCTAATTCAAATTTTAAAGGAGAGCAGTTCTTCGGTTTCTGATTTATTTCTATTCCATAGTCATTAGGTTTACGTGAGAAGCCCTGTTGAATTAATTTAATCTATGTGTCAATTTATTGCACAGAAATTATTTGGCTTCATTTCTTTCAGAGTTCTTGTAATGAATTTGTGCCTGTAGAATATGATTTAACCATTACAAGGTACGTGAGTTGTTGGTAAGACTTAAAAGCAACAGGTATCAGTATCTTGTGTGCTTAAGCATGATTAGATGTTATTGAAGCTTAGTATGCAAGGAAGACACAGAAATTCTCAAGAGAATAACAACATCTGGTTAATCTTTATAGTGAGTTTAGAAGTCCGTGCCTTGTGGAATACCAGGTGAACTATGAATAACTTGTCTAATCTGAGACTTTGATACCTTGTTACCTTGTTGCAAAAGTGTAGCATAAGGTGTGAGGCATTAGCTAGTAAAATATCCAAGAAACAGATACAAAAGAAACCAGAGTCCTCCTAGCCATATATTTAAATATTTGAGCTGTATATTTTGTACTGCTTACTGAAAATTTTGTAGATCAAAACCTATATTTCCTTGGAAAGGCATAAAATTCTAGACAACTCCGATCTTTGGGTTTCTATTAAACTGCATGTTTTGGCTTTAATTTTAACTCTGTTCAACTGTGCATCTAAAGAGCACTAGATACACGAGTAAAAGCAGTTTTGGTATCCTTTCGATGTTCTGTGGTTGGCTGCCTTATTGATCCTCTAGTGTTAGGGGCAGGATTATTTGGGCATTTGTGCCAGATAGTGCTAGGGAGGCAGTTGTTCCCATAAGAGCAGTTGGGACCTTGAGTTACTGAAGTGTGGGACACTGCAGTATATACTGAAGTTCATACACTGTAGTAACTGAAACTATTGCATTTATAGCAAACTCCATGAAAACACTTTAATGACTTCATATTGACTCATCCTATTAAATGAAGAGAGCCTGTATTATCAATAATAAAACCAATGTTTCCTCTGGAAAGGTATATAGATGTAACATTGACTTTCAATGGCTTATTTTTCATTAGGAGTTTGCACTGTTTGCTTCCATATCACCGCAGTATACATGGTAGTTAAGGTCAGTTCCAGAAATCTATCTGCTGCCTTAGAGCTAGCAGACTCTAATTGGACAGCGTAATAGTGTTTAAAATACCAACACACATTTAAAAACCTTGTAAAATGACACACTGGTGCTTTCTAGTGAGGGCAAAATTACTGGAATAATATTGAAAAATTCAGATGAATCATTGCCGGAAAAGTTCATTTAAAATCTCTATAAAAATTCTACTGCAAAATCCAGTTTCTTTTATCTACCAAACTAAGAGTATATTTTTGTCAGTTGCAGAAAATTTTCTCTTTTTCAATGTTTGACTGTTGCTACCAATTTGACTTCCAGGGTGTTCTGTTCATTTAGAACAACTGAAGCACAGGATTTCTTGTTCAGGCCTTAGTGTTCTAAAGTAATATTTTTCTTTTTTTTTTTTTTTAATAATTATTTTTATTTTTTTTAAGCAGATCTGTTATGAGGACTCCTACTTTAAATTTCTTTAAGTATATCTGCTATGTATACCATTAAAACTGTATTAAAAATAGGGTAGATGCTTCAAGTCCTTAATCCTCTTAGTCGCCCTTCACTGGACTCTTACCAATAGTTTCATCTCTTTCTCTTACTGGGGAGCCCAGAACAGGACACAGTATTTGAGACAGGGCCTTGACAGCACTAGTAGAAGGGAAGAGTCACTGCCTTCAACCTGGTAGTAACACTCCTCCTGATTCACTATAAGATTGTTTGCCACCTTTGCTGTAATGGCACCTTACTTGCTGCAGAGCTATTTTACACCATTCAGTCTCCAGTGTGTACTACTGTATAGGGTTATTCTTCCCTAGGTGCAGGACTTTGCACGTCTGTCTATTGAACTTAATAAGCTTTCAGCATGCCTGTTTCTCCAGAGCCTGTTGGGGTCCATCTGGATGGCAGTGGGATCCTCTGGTCTATCAGCTGCTACACCTTGTTTCAGCCCCTGTACTTACTTGTAAATCCATGTGCAGTTTGGTCCTTTCCTTTCTTTTTTTTTTTGTTCCTGTCTTCACCTTTTTGACAGCTACTGCTTTTGCATTGAGCATCTGGAAGTGTCAAATTGATAAACTTCAGAACTTCTGCAGGTTTCAGACAGGTGAAGATGTACTTGATTAGTGTTACTAAGGCAGCTGCACTTATAAAAAGTGTTTTGGAAGACACTAACCCTTTACGTTTGTGTAAGAATAGGTCCTGTTGCTTCATATAAGTGACATGTTTTTTTGGGTTGGAGAACTTTGAGTATTTTTCAACAGAAACAAACTTAAGCAACCTTATCTGTAGACTGCATCTACTTCTAGGATGCCTGTGTAGATCAAT
Source organism: Bolborhynchus lineola (assembly GCA_025448015.1). NCBI lineage: Eukaryota > Metazoa > Chordata > Aves > Psittaciformes > Psittacidae > Bolborhynchus > Bolborhynchus lineola. The sequence continues at coordinate 29,394 of JAOEHX010025516.1, read as the reverse complement.
GTTGCCATTAACCTGTGGTTGGTGGCAAAGTGTGGAAGTAAACTTATTCACTAGCAAGTTATTTTGAGATGTTGGTACTGGCTTTGTTGTGCTTCACTACATAAGTTAGTCTGACCTACTTTGTGTAGGTGGTATGAAAGCTCGGGCTGACAGAAGCATCCATAACAGAAACCTGAAGAGAAATTTGGAATAATGCATTAATAGATTTGGATGGACATCTCAGTGTTTGGAATTCTATTGCTTTTAATTTAGCATCTGGTATAAAATTAACAGATTTGAGCATAAAGAATTGTTCATTGATTTTTGCAAAACAGAATGCATTAACAGTTTTTGTTTTCTAGGAGAGCAGAAAATGCAGATTTCTAGTAATAGCTTAAATAGGCAAGAGAAAATACTTGATCACTGTCTCAGCACAAGCACAGTGTTGGGTGTTCTGGTGTTTTAGTACTGGCTCCAATTTTGAGTCTGTCCTCAGACTCTAGGAATTCAGTGAGGTATCCTAAAATGTCAAAATATGTTAACAAATGAATATACAGATGAAACTTGTCTGTTTTTCTTCCAAAAGCTGTAGCAAGCTCATCTCCAGAAGTCTGGACATTGTCATGAAGATGGATATTGTCTGGACAGTGAAATACTGGATAATCAACTTCTTCAGTGTTTTCAATATTCAAACAAGTTTCAGAGAAGTCTCCTCTTAAGAGAAATTGTTGGAGCTCCAGAACTGTTTTCTGTTCTGTATGACTGCTTGGAACATTCAAGCATTAACTCTTACTGCTTTGCATGTTGATAGAAATGGAATTCCACCCCTTTTTTTTTCCTTGAAATAAACTGTTCTGGGGACAATGACCCTGGAGCACTTGCTTGCTTTCCCAAGAACTTCTGAATTCAAGGTGTCTAGCCTTAAATGGAAATCTTAGTATAGGTGTAAGTATGTTTCTTAACTAAATTTGGCTTTAATGTACTTTCAACCACTCTCTCTCTTCACTTCCCATCTCTAAAACTTCCTTAAACAATGTAATTGTAAATGATGTAGTATAATTTTTTTTTTCTGCACCAGCCTATCCCTATGTGAAACGTGAAGCTAAATTTTGAAGCTGTAAGTTTATTCATAAAAAGGGAGTGAATTATCTCAGGTCAGTTTTTTTGTTGGTTTTGTTGCTTCTCATTTCTTCATTGGTGGTACATTACAGCTGCATGATGTTATGAGGGCTTCCATGTGCTTCAGAATTCAGAACTGCCATCATACTTCAAGATGCAGCAAGTTCTAGCTCTTAGCACAGGGACATGTAATGCTGCAAGTCTACTCACCATCTATGACCAGCCAGTGGCTTGGGTGCCAGAGATGTGTATTTGAGGGCTCTAAAGGTATGAAACCTGTGTGGAGTGGTATGTAGCAGTGTTCTTGGAGAAACTGTATGCTGCAGTCAATACTTTTCCAAGACAACTGTCAACCTTTCATTGCCAAAGTAGAATAATTGGAAATACTTGTTTTGTGAGCTTAGTTTTGTTACTGACAGATGTATGCCCTGTATATCTATAAATAGATATCAAAAATCCATGAGGAGACCCTCAAAGTAAATTGTTGAGGTAGCTTGAAAGTGAGGGTCATAGAATTATGTCTTTCATCAAGGTTTTGGCTGTTCTGAGTCATGTGAATAAGACTTCTCTCCAGTTTTCTTCTTCATTTGTTAACTTGCTGCTTTGCAGGAAAAAGAGCTACAAATGTGAAAACTGCATTAATTAAATAGTATGTCACTTTCTGGTGGTGGTTTGGGCTCCTACCAAGGAGAAATGGCTGGATTTCCTCTATTCCAGAAGGAACAGGATATGGGGGGAAAAAAAGGGATTGCATGAGCCAAGCAATTTATGGAAAGCAAGTGGTTAAGATGAGCTCTGAGGTAAGAGGTGGCATCCCCTCAAAGCAGAGGAGTTGCTTTTTTTGAGGCAGAGGTGGTGACTACTTGGGGTTTGTTATTTTTTGTTTGGTTGTTTTTTAGCACTATCATTTTATCTGTATAAAGCTTATGAAATCTACAGAAGCATACTCGATAGCATTTCCAAAATTAATTCTTCAGGAATTAATTCCTTGTTTTGTGCAATGTACTGTAATGCATTCAATTTCTGTATCATGGCTTGGTGCTTTTTAAGATGCACATAGTAATTCTTTCACTGTCTTTTAGATGTTGTGTTCTGTGTTATGTGCTTCAGAGCAACATTACCAACCACAGGTGACTTCTTGTATGCCTGACTAAATGGAAGCATCCGACACACGGGATCTCTTTTAGCTTCAGATTTTCCAGGGCTGAGGCCCTCATCTCCTGTGGTTACAGGAGCATGTAATCCCTAATGCAGAGCTGACTATTTGGTGTCTGCAACCTGAAATCATAAGGTCTGTGAGCAGTCTGTGGGTTACACCTCCATCTTCGTAGAATAAATATCCTGAAACTTGCAGAAATAGCAGGGTGAGGAAGCTTCACGCACAGTAGTCATAGCAGCATAGTTTTTCAGGGCATCAGGTCTATCAGAACTCGGGGCTTCTGGTATGCTGTGTGTTTTCTTGACTTAAAAGTGACATTTAACCCAGCAGTTCTTGTTTATAACAATGGAAAAAGATGTGGTAAATTTGGATTGGCTAAAGCAGAGGTATGAAAAGGGGAGAGGAGAAACATCTGCAGTTGTTACAGCGTGTCAGAACTGAAGTAAAACCAGAAAAGTGCAAGGAAGAGGCAGCTTTCTCCTTTAGCTAAAAGCAAAACCAGCACAACCCTCCAACTTTAAAGGGAGGGACAAGTGTGTTTTTTAAGATACGTTAATATTATGAGAGAACACTGAAGGGAAAGAAAATAGCTATTATCAAAGTAATCTGTTACTTTCAGATTACCTTTAGAAATCATAGTGAATTGTTTTTCCCCTTTAAGTAGGACTCGGCTAGACTGCTAATAAAGTCAAAAGCTCTTGTTTGTGTCTGTCTGTTGGGAATGGGGTTAATTAGTATAAGCTGTACAGAAATATTTTGCTGACCAAAACGCCTGAAGTTAGAAGAAGTTATTGTTTCAGTGTTAGCTGATTGATGTGGGCGCTGCCCTACTGGCATTAGCAAGTCAAGTTTGTAAGCCTCAACGCATGCTCCTCTAGCCTGTGCCCTTTTACCTACTTAGCTAGCAAGCACGTGACAGCGGAGGAATGCAAAGCAGGGGAAGTGTACAGCAGTTTATGATTAAATAGGCTTTTAAGGAGGAAGATAAATACTCAAAGACAGGGACTTCAGGAAGTCTTTGGTATTCAGCCATCGTAATTCAGAACAATCTTGAAGGCTTAAGAGTTTTCTTAAGGAAAAGGATATGAAACACAAGATTTTTGATTGTTTCATGTCTGAGGGTCAAGTAATACAGTCCTAGAACTAGGCTTGTCTTTGTTTTCAAGGCTTGTTTGCTTGATTCAGGATTAATTCTTGTTGGATTAGCATTTTTTTCATTTGTGAACAAGGAATATTTTCCTTATTGTAGCTTATTGACTATTTATAATCTTTTCCTGCTTTGGACAGTAGAAATGCATATGCCTAAAAGGGGAAGGGTTCTTGAAATTCTCACCTTCAGAAGCAGAGAGGAGGGTAGTTAGAAGGTCACAGGGGAGTTGAAGGGTAATAGAAGCTAGTCCATCTGGTACTTAAGACACTGGTATTCCAGAATACAAAATTCAGTGAGTGAACTGGAGAGCTGTTGACCCTTCTTGAGACAAATCTGGGTGCCTGATTCTCTCTGTGGGAAGATAGTTGGGTTTTGTTGGGGTTTTTTTGGGAGTGTGTGGCTGTTTTCATTAGTTTGTTTATCCCAGTCTTAATAGCACTACAGTATTGCTAAACATGATGAATTCTTGACTTTAAGTGCCTTTTGCAAACCGTGTTAAGTCGAGGGTATACCATGGGTTGCTGCTGCCTGTCTCCATTTTATTGTTCTCTTGCAGTTTTGGTCTCAGTGTCCAAGCACGCAATTTAAATGAATGAAGGAACAGCTGACTTTGACTTCCTGATACTTGTCTCCAGCAAGGCCCCTGTGAATAAGCATTTTTAGTGACAGAGTCATTAATTACTACAAATGGCAGCTGTTACTAGGACATACAGGGCTTGTCTTAAAGGTTTTGAAACTGGTGTTCAAAGCTGATTTGATTTCTTTGTTGTCCTAATCAGACACTGTACGTGCATAGATCAAATTACATGCTATCTGTATAACACAGTGAGCTTTAGCTACCCTTTTGGAAACCCAGAAGCCTGATTCACCCAGGACTCTGCCTCTAGAACTTGAGCAGTGGCTGATGGGTTTAGGAGATGTGTGTTACTATCAGCCACTATAGCAGTACTGCAGAGGCTGAGTGCTGGGGGCTGGTTTAGAGGCACACACTTTTAATATTGTAAGCAGTCACTACCTATTAGCCAGCAGCCTTGCTAGATTTTGTGCAGCAGCACTTTCCTTGTTCTTCTCTGCCTAATGCTCCTTCTCTTCCTGTGTTGGGTATTTATTTCCTAAGCCTACCATTACTGCAACATTCTCAGTTCTTATATTCACTAGCTGTCTACTCATACACCTTTGCACTCTTCTTCATGCTTCAGATGACTTTGACATAGTAGAATGTTTAAAGACTAAAGGAGCAGTACTACAGCCCAGTAGCCTGCTTTTGAAGTGCTCCACTAAACTGCACTGATAGCTCTCACATGCAGGGGTTGAATATCTACCAGAATTTAAGTTTAATTATAAAGCCTAAGCTTCAGATTTGCAAAAGAAATGTAAATTTCAGCCCTTAGCATTCAAAAGGCATGAAGTTGTTGTACTTTCTTTTGATTTTTGCTTAAATAGACATGCCAATGCTACCTTGAAACATTCAGTATTGATAGTGTTGTATTTTGTATCAGTAAAAACCGCAAAATTAAAATTTGTCCTTGAATCCTGCTCTGCTGATGGGATTATGGATTTCTCTGCTTCTAAGAGGATGTTGTTTTTAGAATTATGCACAGAAGTTTTGGTAAGCTAATAAATGAATGTGGACAAAATACTTTGGAGTCATGATGATCTCCTCAAGAATACATAGTTTGGACCATTTCAATGTTATATGGTCTGCAAAAATCTATATTCTGATTGTAAGTGCTCAAACAATATTAGTCTGAATTAATGATGTGCAGGGGTAACTGCCAGGATGTTTATGTGAAAATGCTGGTTAAAGAAAGAAAGAAGCTATGAAGATGAACTGATAAATATGAGCATAAATTTCAGTTTGAATTGGCTGTATCCTCAGAGAAAGTTGGGATGTAACTGTGATTCTGTTTACGTGTTTGTATTTGTTTTAACTTCAAGTGGTATTTATTTGAGCCAGTTATGCCTAGCCATTGTGATGGTCTTTGGTCTATATTGGCACAGTAGCTGGTATTTTTGGGCAATTAAACTGAGCTACAGTGAAATTACGTTTCTTCTTCATTTCAGATTTGTTTTTATGAAGGTCATCTTTCTGACAGCTGTAATTTTGCTTCCTCAACTATGCATAGTTTTGATTTAGCATTTATTTGCCAGTCCAGACTCAGTCTGCACTCAGGCTGTAGTGTCAAATTGCTGGGACTGATCAGCTTGAAATTAGCATATGGAAAAAAAAAACCAGAGGAAAATATGGCCAGAAGCAACTCTATTTTGCTAGCTGAGGTGAAAACTTTAAATACCTTTTGTTTCAAAATGTTAAGAGGAAAAAAAAAACCCCAACCAAAAACCAGACCAAACCCCAAAACATTTTCTGAATCTCTTTTGTCATTTCACAGAGAGATGCTATGTACCTTCCATTTACATTTTATAAATACTACAGCTTTAACTTTCTGCTCTGAATTTTTATATATTGCATGTACACATGATATACACCTTGCTATGATCCTGCCAAAAGGCCTGCGTTACATGAGTGTTTTGCTTCCGTTTTCAGCTGCTGTGTTTAGAAGAGGTACCTTAATTAACACAGAGATACTCAGACTGAAGTGCAAGCATAACCTGTAAGGAAGAGGCAAGTACTGTATGTAAATTTGGTGTACTTTGAAATGTTTCCTAGAATTAGGGTGTGGAAGATATCTTGCTAGAAATGGACTAGCTTCTGGTTCCTTTGAACAAAAAGGAAATAATTTTTTAACTTTGCTTTTTGACAGAACTACAGAACTCACTTTGAAGATGGCAGAAGCTTACCAAGCAGTAGCTTTTCAATTTACAGTAACTCCAGAGGGGATTGACCTGCGAATGAGCCATGAGGCACTCAAACAAATTTACCTATCTGGTGTCCATTCATGGAAGAAAAAGTTCATCAGGTTCAAGGTATTTCAAATTCATTAAGTCCACCAAATTTGAGAGTTATTTAATGTTTTATACACTTGTTGAAGTTCTATTTAGGTTAAAAAAAAAAAAGAAATCTTTTTTTTTCCCCTCCTCTTTCTTCCTTTATGGCAAATAAAGTTCTTTATTGTGGAAGACTTTTATGAGTTTTAGTTAAGAGAAGGGATACTGAGGAAGGTAACATGGCATGATGCTGTAAAGACTGAAAGCTTACATGGGTTTGATTTATTCTGTGGAAGCAAGATGTAACAGATGTTAAATTTATGATAGATTTAGTATACTTCATTCTTTTCATAATATCTCATGTAATTATGTAATCTTTTAACATAAGTTACAATTTTTAGTGTAATGACTTAAAGTTACAGGACTACACTCTTGATTTTATATATTCTTTGCCAAAATTTTATTTTCAAATTAAGGAGAATCTTTGCTATTTTCAAAAAGTTACCTGAACATCTATCTTGTATAAGTTATGCTAAGTAATAATGTTTCTGTTGAGGTATAAATTGTTGTGAATTTATTATTTTGTTCATGGGATTATAAATAGTAAGTATGTGTTTTATTAGTAGCAAACTAGATAAGATACAGGCTAACTTCAACATCTCTTTCAAAAGCATATTTTTAACAGTAGTCTTAATAAAATCTTACGAAGCTGTGAGAAGGATTGCTTAAAACTAAATGACTTAAATGTGTTGGTTTTTGTTTCCTTCCATGGTAATATGAAGTCAACCACTTTGGTATGAAAAAAATTATGTGAAGGCTTTTCTTTCCAGAATGGAATTATCACTGGCGTTTTCCCTGCTAGCCCATCTAGCTGGTTTATTGTACTTGTGGGTGTGATGTCGACAATGTATGCCAAAATTGATCCTTCTTTAGGATTAATAGCTAAAATCAACCGAACACTTGACACAACGTAAGTAGACTGAAAAGGTACTGTTCCTCTAAAGGAAACCAGTTTTCTTTGTAGCTGCTTTTAAAGCTAATCTTGTTGAGTGAATCACTGTTTGAACAGTATGTTTGTGACAGAGTAAGCCCAACAAGTAGATGTGTGAGGGCATGAAAAGAGTAGGTTGTTATACCAGTATTACTACATTGTTTTCTGAATTTTTGGGAAGCACATTTGGCAACTTCTGTGGCCTTTGATCTTACTGCATGGGAGGGTGTTTGGAAAGGAGTTTATGAAAAAGGGCTAGCCAGGCATGGAACTTGTGTAATGCCTGCCTGCAGTGCCATTAGACTTTGGTTTGCAGTATTAGGTTCTCTTCAGAACTTAAACTGATGTTAACTGGCACATGCTGGTTTTTGTTTTAAATAGCGGCTATATGTCAAACCAAACACAGAACATCGTGAGTGGAATACTTTTTGGCACAGGGCTTTGGGTTGCCCTTATTGTCACAATGCGCTACTCTCTCAAAATGCTGCTTTCCTATCATGGTTGGATGTTTGCTGAACATGGCAAACTTTCTTCAGGCACCAAGATTTGGATGGTAAGGATCTATTTTCTTGATGTTTCATCTTTTATCTGGTCTGCATTTAAAACTCTAAAAATAAAATTCTGTAGTTTTTTTCCTTTCTTGTGCTTTCTGTGTCATGGGACAGGAGGACCCAACAGGCTGTTGAGTAGATATTTCTACTAATTACTGTCATCCTTCTAATACTGTAATTAAACTATTCAGGATGGCCTTGTAGAAGGAAGAGTAAATGCTGCAAGAATAACTTCAGTATTTGCCAATGCCTTGAGGCTGCGTGACTCAAATGCACCTACTTTTTCTCTGTGGAAGTACAGCTGGAAGAACTTGGGCTGCAACTGCACCAAAGAATCTTGTCCTCCCCAGAAAGTGTTATCCTAATTCTTTGTTGAAATGTTAGGATTTCTAGTCATCTGTTACTAATTTAATCTTATGCTTAAAGACAGTACTGAATGTCCCTTCAAGTTATTTTATTCTATGCCTTCAAAATGAATTGGAAAAAAGCCTAAGGCTGGTAGCTTGTTACCCAGTTTTCACATAAATGTAAGTCAAGGGTGATCTGGCTCCTGTTTATTACTCTGGTGCTTTGGGAAAGGATCCTTAACGAATGTGGTAGGTATAAAGTGAGGAAATGTGTGTGTATATATAGGTGGTCCAAGAAATGAAGTGGGTTTTTGTTTCTTGGACACAGTTCTTTCAACTCACTTTGGCCAGTATTGTTGTAGAAATGGCTTGTACCCTGTTATGGCAGAATCAGTATCTGTAGTTTCAAAAATCAACCGATGTGTGTTAGACTTAACACCATGTTATGATTTATTATGAAATATATTCAAGAACAGATTTCCAGAATGGTACAGTAAAATAGAATTTAATGTTCACGTGTTACAAATGAAATTTTTAATTGATAGTTTCTCCTGGAAGCGGTATCAGGAGCCTCATGACACGAATTTGTACAGTACAGGCTCTGAATGGTAAGGCTTTCTGTCAATTGCTTGAAGCTGTAGATGTCTGGGGTTACAGCATGCCCTATCAGACAGATATTTCAAAGCTGCTAATATTGCCTTATCAACCTTAAATAGTGTGAATTGTAATGCTACTTACTGTGCTTTGTTGCATATTGTATTTGCAAATTTTTGTCTATTGAATGTTGCATATGTATTTTGTTGTGTATTATATATGTTTTAAAAAGCAGAACACCGTAAGGTATGTCCAGCAGTGTCTTCTCTATACTTAATATGAAGTTCTATTTTAATACTTTATTCTCATTTGCTAGCCCCAAGAAAAGAGAAGAAAGTTTTCTTTAGGAAAACAGTATCAACTACCTTAGCTTTCTAGATTTTTATTATCCTTTAATATTGTCTAATTTTCTGGATGCGTTTTTTCTGGATTGTGTGTTTCTTTTTTCTTAACTATTGTGAATATACTGTCTTCTGTTCAAATAGTCAAGCAGATCAAAAACTGAGCTCTGATTTCAGTCACATCGCAAAGTGATTTTTATTTTTAAGGCTGGTTGGAAATCTGGTGGCAGTTTTAATGTGTGTATTTAATCTCCTAAAGTCAAATTTTCTGTACCAGGATTAGGAGAAAAATGCAAGTATTAGTTGCAGTTAAAAGAAGCTAAATAATAATAATAATCTGTGAACAGGTACAACATATTAGAATGAGATTATTTGCTGTATTTGCGCATGAAATCAGAGATGTAATTAACTACACATGTCTGTTGGATTACTTTAATGGTTTCAAACTGTCACGTATTTTCTACAACTTTACTTCAGAGAGAAATACTATGAAATATGCTTGCTGTTTTTGCCGCTTGAGCAGGTGCTCTCTGCCTGAAGTTAATTTCAGCTTTTCCTGTCTGAAGAGTTCTGGAATAAAATTGTCTCCAAGTATGGAATTAAATTTTCTTATGAAAAACTGAGTTTGTTTTTTGGGTTGTTTTTGTTTTCTCTCACCCGGCTTCAAATTTATCTTGTCATGAAGCACAACAAGTGCATTGGGCTGACCCCTGTGGTACACCATGTACATCTGGCAACTCTGAAACAGATTGTCCATTGCAGGGAGGTCTTTGTTGTTGGTAATATTCTGCAATTCTTAATACTTTTGTGCTGCTTTAAACAACCTCCTCTTACTGTGCTGACCAAGGAAACTGATTAAGGGAAAAGCTCTTAAGATATAACATGCAGTTTTGTCAGTCGTGGGGGGTATAGAAGGGAGAAATTTAATAGTGCAATGATATGCTTTGTCTTCAGTCTTAATTTGCCTACTGATTTGAATTTAACAATAAAGGTTCTGCTGGATTCTTATATTTGACCTTACTTTTATGCTGAAATAGGGTGATAATGTGTCCTGTGTAGCATGTAAGTTGCACAGTCTAGACTTCCAGCCTAGTGTGTGTCACAGCTAAAAAGTTGGCGTAAATAGGAGTGTTGCTTCTGTCTTTGGTCTTCCATGGAAAATGGCAGATGCTCTAATAACTGCAGCTAAGAGGAGAATGGTCATCTCTGCCTCTTTCATTTTGTTCGGTGTTGGTTTTTTGGTAACACAAGCACTGAGTATAATACTGGCATGCTTGCACAATTTGATGTGTTAAAATAATGCAATAGACTACCTGAGATAGACTCATGCTTGAAGAAACTCCCTGTAACATCAATGCTATTAATGTTGAGCTATACCTTTGGAAAATATTAAACCATGATTCCAAAGCATTATTACCTTTTTAAAAGGTGGCTATAGCTACCCAGAATCTTTAGTTGGGTCATGGTTAGTGCATGGGCTTGGTTAATGATTCCTGTTTTCAAGCACAACATTTTTTACTATATAGTAAAAAATCAATTGTTGGATTTGCTTTTTTAATATTTAAAGAGGGAAATGTATGAAGAAGTGCTGAGTGTCTTCATTTTCTGTTGAGCTTCGAGAGCTTCGGGGGTGCCACTTATAAACAATACTGCCTAATGACCAGTAGATAGGTAAACTGTCTCTCTTCCACTGGCATGCTGTTTAACTCTTAGGAAGTTAGTTTACGTCAGTGCCTTTTTATTTGTGAAACAGATAAATATGATCGTTTGCTAAATTTACTACTACATAATTTACCAGTGAAAAAAACTGAGTTACATTTTATTTATGAATTACATTTTATTACTCCACCATTTTTCTTTTGTTGAACTTAGTAATTTGAGGTGTGTATTTTGTTTTTGCTTTTCTTCAGACACTTGTAAAACTCTTCTCGGGACGTAAACCCATGCTGTATAGTTTCCAGTCATCTTTACCACGATTGCCAGTTCCAGCTGTTAAAGACACAGTCAATAGGGTGTGTATATTTATTAATTAATTTTCTTCAGTAATATTGAATCCATATTTAGATGCCCTTGAAATTGTTGGGCTTTTTTTGTGGGTTTTGGGGTTTTTTGGTTGTGGTGTTTTTTTTTGTTGTTTTTTTTTACCATGTCTTCTAGGAAGTATTATGTGGTGGTATTAATACGGTGTCATGGATGAAAACTTCTGCATAGAAATTAAAACAAAAGCTATGACAAATCACTGAAACTGGTGACAATTTGAAGCTAATGTAATTCATATTGGATGATGTGATGTCTGATGTAAAACTGTGCAACAGATTGTGATTTCCAGAGTTTTGAAACTTTATGGTTTTCTTATCTTCCACAGCTTGAACATAAAATATGTTTTATGACACAAAACCTTGTAGCAAAATGTGTAAGTAGGACACTCTGTTGTAGAAACCACAGGCTGGATTTTTAGAGACAAAAAAACCTCACTGCCTGATACTGAAGAAGCTGCATGTCTTCTGTGTAGAAAATATTTTTAGAGAAGTAGTCTCTTCGATTTGTGATTTGCTGACAAATGTCTGGAAAAAGATCTCATTTTGTAGTTTGCAGGCAGATGTTTAGAAGAGTATATACTCTTATTTTAACAACATGGTATTTGCAACCTTACGAATTGAGTGTGGATAATCTTTGCCCATGGTTCAAACGCTTTACGTAGGAATGGTGCAAAGCTATGTATTAGTTACATACTGATACTGATTCTTCTCCTGTATTCTAGTACCTGGAATCAGTTCGGCCACTTATGGATGATGAAGAGTTCAGAAGAATGGAGGGTCTTGCCAAAGATTTTGCATTTAATCTGGGACCAAGGCTTCAGTGGTATTTGAAGCTAAAATCCTGGTGGGCCACAAACTATGTAAGTAGATAAATAGGAGGCTCAATTGTTCAGTAGACATACTTCAGTTTGTTGCGCTTTATGGCTTAACTTTCCTCTTTCTTAACTGCAAAAGAAGGCAATTAAAACTGCCTAGTATTTTTGTAAAGTGCATTGTTGACCACCTGATTTGCACATAAATAACTTGTGTAGTTTGATAAACAGTCTAGTGAATGGAACTTGAAAGAATAAATCCTCATTTTGTGCTCATTATCCCAGAGCAGATGATTTAGCATTTACTGTTATGATTGCTTTTTTTATCTGTTCTATGGTTTGGTTTTTGGTGGGGGGTTGATTGGGGTTTTTTGGTGGTTTTTGTTTGTTTGTTTGTTTTGGGTTTTTGTGTGTGTGTGTATGGTTTGGCTTTTAGGTTTAGGTTTTTGTTTGTTGTTGTTTTGTGTTGCTTGTTTGGTTTTGGTTTTACCAAAAAGAAAACTCAAACCAACATCATAGTGAGAACTGCAAGATAATTCCTTATTTTCTCTGAAGTTTAACACAAATTAGGTTTTTCTTTGTTTCTCTTTTTTAAGTAGGAAGGCAAGCTAGCCATTTCCTTAATGTGTCTGTGTGGAATGTTGTATTGTGGAGTCATTAACATAGAAGACAAGCTGTGGAAGTAATGAGATTTTGTTGATTTTCTTTGTCTTCCTACTGTAGGTTAGTGATTGGTGGGAAGAATATGTCTACCTTAGAGGACGTGGACCAATAATGGTTAATAGTAATTATTTTGCAATGGTAAGTAAATAATATAAACACCTTATGTGTCAAAGAGGCACAGAAAAATTCCTGCTAGGTGCTCATTTCATTATATCTTCCTGCTTAGAAATCCATTACCACCAAGTATGTGACCTTGGTTTTTCTTCTTTTTAGGAAAAACCTTTAATGTGCAGCCAACGTCTCCAAGTACAGTGCTATGTTAACAATAAACTTTTGCCACTTAGGCAAACTCATGTAATAGTGACTCTACACAGTTTTGTGCTTACTGCAATAAGCAATGCTTTCAAGAGCTCTATATGAAACTTTGTGGGTAACACAATTCAGCAAGGTGTGTGTGCTCATATTCACAAATGTCTTTACATGAAATAAAATTGTAAAAAATACTAAAATTTAAACTAGAAAGAAGAAATATGGTAGTCTTGGATTCAAGTTTTAAGTAGCATTGTCTTTTCTACTGGGATGATGAGCAGCTATCATTTATATTTCAGGACTGATGCTGTTTAAGGAAATTGGCTGCTGAAGAAATTTAAGTTTCAAGTCATCAACTCACTGCACTAATGCACTTAATATATTTTAAAGCCTTTTCCATATTAACCAGAATAAACTATAAGGAAGTGAACGAGAAGTACTATCAGTACTTCTTTTTATTTTAAATGTAGTCTGGTAATCATTAACTTATGTTTCTTATGTATTTTATAGGACTTCCTTTATTTATTTCCCACAACCACGCAGGCAGCTAGAGCTGGTAATGTTATCCATGCCATCCTGCTCTATCGGAAAAAACTGGACAGACAAGAAATCAAGCCAGTATGTATATCAGTTTAAGTGGCCTTTGGTCTTTTTCTAGCATAATCTGCAAGAACTTGATCTGTTTTCAGAATGTAGAGAAGAGGAATGTTTTATTGTCAGAACTATATGTAAGGTGTTTGGGACCACAAATTTTGTTCTGTCTTGGGTTATCAGTTGAATTGCATATGGCAGAAAATGCCAATTATCAGAAATACAGGATTCTGTCATGACAACTAATTGCAGTATTTAGAATTAATGTATGTGTTTGCCCAAAAGACTGATACTTGTATATGTTAAGCATTCCATATAACAGATACTATTGTTAGGTACTAAGCATGTAATGGTACTTTTGAGCCCCTGAAGTCTGAATATCTGCAAGTCTGAATTATCATGTAGTGTGAGCACAAGGGGTGGTAGAGACAAAGGACTGGACCTTGAGGCCAAGAGTGGGCCAGTGGCAGCTGAAGTATAGATGATGATAAAATCCTGTATTGCACTAATTTCTAGGTAGCAAAGATCAGCAAGATAAATCCCGTTCTGAATTTCTGTTCTATTCAGGGCCTGTATGTTGTAGGGAACAATATTGTGGAGACAAGTAGTTTTGTTGATGGGCAGGAATGTGACTAACTATGCAACTACAAATCTGAGAAATGTGAACTTTTGTTCCTACACACCCAGAAATGGCTTTAAAAGAAACAATTAAGGGGTAATGCATGCTGCCTGTTTAAATTTTGCATCTGGACTGGCCACCAAGAGCTTTTTGGATTTCAGATGCTAGCTAGGTTCAGTCATCCCTCCTTACGGGTGAGCTTTTAGTAGAAGGGGAAAAAATACAGCTACTGGAACGTCAGTGAAATCTTCCACATGTAATTCAAGAAAACACAGTGGGAGTGAGGTGAATCCTGGGTTTATATATTGTAAATCTTAATATTATACAGCCTTTTAACCAGATACTGGTTTTTTTCTCTTTTTAATTGTATATGCTCATATATGAACATTTTAATGTATATTTGCGACACAGATTCTTCTGATGGGATCCACTGTTCCACTTTGCTCAGCTCAGTGGGAACGGATGTTTAACACCTCCCGTATCCCAGGAGAGGAATCAGGTAAGCAAGGCCAGCCAAGGAAAATAAGCATCTCAATGGAATTCAGTTTTGGAGGTATTTTTTTCTAAAATCCTTTTTTTTCCCAGATAAAGCTCTGACAGACACATCAATGCTGTTATCCACTCCTCAGGAAGTAATGAACTCCTACAGTGTGCTAGATATTTCAAAATACCCTAAATGGAAAAATTTCTTTGGTTTTCTCCATTCTACTCTTTGAGGATCATTTGATATCCATGGATTTATATTTGTTGAAGTTGTGTTCTCTTATCTTAACTATATGAAAACTTTTTGCTTGCTTGACTTTACCTTTTTTCCTTTCAGTTTATGACTCACAACAGTATCCCAGTGAAGTGATCTCAATGTGAATGTCTAACTGGTTTAGAGGCAGGTAGAATCTTAGTCCTGTCAAGGTTATCAACATCACTGTTACCTTGACCTGTGCTGTTACCTTACATGTGCTGTAAGATGCGAGCTAAGTGAAATCACCTGTAATAAAGATGGTGTCCAAAACTGTTTCCGTTATACATGAAGAAAAATACATACTTTGGGTTTTCTTCCCTCTCTGCCCTAACTCCCAGCAGCAGTCTGATTATCCAAAGCTATGAGTAACTAAATTTTCGCATTTTAATTTTGAATAGAGGGGTGTACCTGTTGACTTACAGCAGGGTCATTCTCTACTGAGTCTGTTCCTGCAACTTCTGTTTATTGTGGAAGACCACGGATATGCCTACATGATCACAAGCAATCATGTTAGCTCAGTCACAAAAAACCCTAGTCCTTGTGACAATTCATATACACTTTCTCACTGTAGGTGTACATATTCTCTCATTGCATTCATTCATTAACACTGTCTACACACATAAAAACATTTCACTTCAGTTAATGGCAAACCTTTGATAAATTGTTGTTCTATCTCAACATAAAAACATCATTGTTTTTTGATAGTCAGTACATCATCTGAGATCTTGAGGCTGATTCTTCTCTGGGGTTGTCACTTGAAAATAGTATGTATTTTATTTTGACTTTGAGATCTGTAACACAGTCCTACGTTTCAAGCTGTCTTTGGGCATGTTAGTTGCACTCAAGTGAAGAATAAAAAAAACATAAAGGATTTTACTCTTGGTTTAATTGCTGGCCTTTGGTAGATTATTGAGGAATTATTTCCTGGTTATGGTTCAACTTCCTTTATCTGCAAAATGGAGGTGGTGCTTACTCCCTGAACATGAACTGGTAGCTTAAGTAAACTAGCAAGTTTTAAAGTCTCTATTATACAGGAGTGCTATGTGAGCTATTGTTATTTAGAGTAGTTTAAGTACTGAGAGTGCAGCCCTTGCCTCCTCCCTGTCCTCAATAGAACAAAAGTACGAACTGTTTGCAATTAACTTTGGATTTGGTGTTCTCTTAGTCCGAAATGAGTTTTGCACAAAAGTGTATCAGTAGCCCCCCATTCTAACTATAACACCTAATTATAACATACCTCCTGAATATCTTAATCTTCTCAGTTTCTGTCAAATTTAAGTACAGTAATGGTTCTTCCCAGATTCACAGTAATATAACTGTTCTTTAAGGTAGTGAAGGAATTCAGTTGACAGTTTTCATCAATTGAGGGCTTACCCTGGCTTCTGCAAAAAACTTCACATGTGGTTTTATATAATGCTTTCAAGATGAACTTTAGGCTTATGACAATTAAGCCATGTAAATAATAAAGTTAGGAAAAATTGGTGGCTTAGGTATTCTGCTTCACTGATTTCTATAACACTACACTTCTTGGCCACAGATGGAGCATTCATTCTGTATCAGTTAGGATACATATGAATGAAAATTATGGTACTTAATTTGGGCCCTTTTAAGACTCCCCACAGATTATACCATGAATTGTCTAGAATTTGAATGAAGACGATTTAAAAGTACCTTTCCTCAGGCTCATCTAGTGTGTTCTTTGTTGACTACATAAATGAGACTACAGTACTAGTGCTTACTTTTAATATTGGCCACCAGTGTGGAAACTTGTGGTACTAGCATGCAAATGATTGTCGAATCTGGATATTTGACTTGTCTCATGCAAGAATCTTTGTGCTGAAATAAAATGGGGGATTGGTTTATCTCACACTATATTACTTTGTTAAAATAAATAAGCTGTGCTAACTGGTAGGGCATGCATTAGGCATTTGATGTGTAGCACATTAGTGTTTTGGGACTTCAGCTTTGTTTTCACAAAGTGTTTGCAATTTCTAGATACTCTCCAGCATGTGAAAGACAGCAAACACATTGTTGTGTATCATAAGGGCCGTTACTTCAAAGTATGGCTGTACCATGATGGTAGACTGTTGAAACCCAGAGAAATTGAACAGCAGATGCAAAGAATTCTTGATGATGATTCAGAGCCTCAGTCTGGTGAAGAGAAACTAGCAGCTCTTACTGCAGGAGATAGGTAAGATTGTTATTATTTTTTAAATATACTTCAGTATTTAGAGATAGTTGCATAATATACTAGTTCAATACTGGCTTTGGAATTTTAAAATAGTCTGCAGTAAGTTGATTATACCTTGATCCCTGATTTTGCATATTGCCAAGATGTTAAACCTCTTCAGTCATTTGTAACTACATGGAGTTGAAAATAATTTTGCAGTGGCGTCCCTGTATGCAGATTACATGTACTTAGCTGGAGGAGTTTGGTTTAATTGTGGTTATCATAAGGGTGGTAATTGGAAGCTTTGCAGTATTACACATACTGAACTACCAGAGTTTTATATCTATTCTGGGATTCAACAGTATTTTAACAGTATCATAAAACTTAAGATCAAGTATGTGAATCTGATAACTGTTACTCCATATTCGTGATTGTCATCTACAAAATAAAGCACTATGTACTCTATTGGATTTAAGTACAAAATCATTGAATTCAATTAAATCATTACAAGGTTAGTTCAATCTGCCTAATTGTTTCTGGACAAGGGGGAGTGACTGTGGATTTTGATATGCTTTCTTACTAGAAGTCCCTTCTTTTTCTCTCTTTCTGCTTTAAAAAAAAAGCAGATACCTTTTTCATTTGGAAATCCACATGTCATAGTTTAAGCTGTAACTCGCGCAGTTTGCTCAATCACTCCCTCTTCTTTCTTCCCCCTGCTCCTGAAGGGATGGGGAGGAGAATCGAAAGAATGTAACTCCCACAGGTTGAGATAAGAAAATTCCAGTAACTAAAGTGTGACACAAACCACTGCTGCTACCACCAATAATAATAATGATAAGGGAAACAACAAGGGAAGAGAATAAAACTGCTCACCACCCCACAACTGGTGTCAAGCCCGACCCAGCAGTGAACCCAACCCTTTCAGGTCCTCTGCCCCCATCCTAGGCATGACGTGCTGTGGTATAGAATACTTCTTTGTCTAGTTTGTGTCAGGTTTCCTGCCTCTGCTTCCACCCAGTTTCCCCTCCTCCCTGGCAGAGCATGAGGCTCAGAAAGTCCTTAGTCAGACTAGATATTACGGCAACAACTAAAAACATCACTGTTATCAATGCTGTTCCTGGGCCGAAAGTCAAAAACACAGCGCTGCACCAGCTACTAAGAAGGAGAAAAATGACTGCTACTGCTGAACCCATGACACCACAGAAACTTAAAAATATACGTGGTGCAGTTGTACAGAAATTACTTTGTTCAGAACTTCTTTAACTTCAGTTCTGTTACAGGTATTTCCATTGAAACTTTTTATTGACAATTGTCCAGACTCAGGTTTAATTGTTACAGCAATGGATATTTGTCTGATTGTTTTCATTATTATTACTATTTTCTTCCATATAATAAACATTTTCTTTTGTTCAGTTATAAATGTAGATAATCTGTATGCATTCCATGCTGCAGAAATACTGAATTTAGATTAAGTTTTGCACGTATGATATGTTGAATTGGTTCATAGGATTACATTGTACATGTATTTTCAGAACTTTCCTCTGCTGATACAGTTTAAATGCAATGAAAGTAGTTGCTTCAAATTTGATGAAAGTAGCAGTAATCTCATAGTGATCTCAAGAGTGATAAAATGTTGTCAAATTCTCATGATCTGTCAATAAACAAAATTATTTTTTGCAGAGTACCATGGGCTAAAGCTCGACAGGCTTATTTTAGCCATGGAAAGAATAAGCAGTCCTTAGATGCTATTGAAAAAGCAGCATTTTTTGTAACATTAGATGACGTCGAGCGAGGGTACACAAAAGAAGACCCAGTAAGGTCACTGGATGCATATGCAAAATCCCTAATACATGGCAAATGTTATGACAGGTACAGTACTGACTCTGGAAAACACCTCTTTTTTTTTTTTTTTTTTTTTTTTTTTTTAGAATTTCACTAATTTGTGTGACTAATTCTTATGAATTAGAGACTTATAAGCTGATAAATTTCATTGAATTGCAGAATAGTTTGCATGGGAAGCAACCTTCAAAGATCATCTAGTCCACCTCCCTTACCATAGGCAGGGACATCTTTCACTACATTGGATTGCTGAAAGCCCCGTCCACCTCATTATGAACACTTCCAGTGATGGGGCACCCACAACTTCTCTGATAAACCTGCCCAGTGTCTCACCACTCTTATGCTAAAAGGCATTTTTCCTTCCTGTCAGATCTAAACCTATCTTCTTAGAGTTTATAACCATTGCCCTATATCCTGTCTAGATAGGCCATGGTAAAAAGCCTTTCTTAGTTTTTTTTAATAAACTCTTAATATATTGAAATATTTAAATAAAATATTACTGGGGAGTGAGGGAGAAGCCACGAACTAGTGCATTTGAATGGGAATAATTCAGAGAGGTGAAGTTAAAGTGTAAAAATGCATTTGTAATGGACAAAACTATCAGGAAATCTTAATTTCTTTTGTAGGTGGTTTGATAAATCATTCACTCTTATAATATTCAAAAATGGCAGAATGGGTCTGAATGCAGAGCACTCATGGGCAGATGCTCCTATTGTTGGACACCTCTGGGAGGTAGGTGTTTTGTACAAAAAACTAATGCAGAAGATAATGGGATATGGTCTGTGCAGTGGTCCTGAAGATGGCCGGTTACTATCAATCCTTTGCGTTTATGTTGCTGTGAGTGATTATATGCTGGTGTCTAAAGCAACTGTAGACTTTAAAACTCCGCCTCTTGCTTAAAAGAAAAGTATAAATGAAAGGGTTTTATTGCATTTTAGAAGTCTCATAGAAAAGTGATACAGTTTCCCATTTAACTTGTTTATAATATTCAAAATCAGTGGATTTGATATAGCATTGTATTTTGAATATATACGTGCTCCTGAAGCACTTACACTTTCTTGCATTATAAAAATCCGACACTTACTTTCAAAATTTAAAGAAATGGTACAGAGTTAAACTTTTCCTCTATGCTATTGTTTGATGAGCTGCAGATTGATATGTTATCTACTGTGTTTATTTACAATGAATTGAATAAATGCATTTGTTTTGTCAGGTCTGTTCATCATGACCTTAGCTTATTACTTGAAATCCTATTTAATTTTTTTCTTTTCAAAGCTTAAACATACAAACAGTTACATGATTTAATCACTCAAAACTGCTTAATGAACAGTAGCTGATTCTGATTTTATTATGTATGCAAACGGATCTTGGGTCTGAACAGTATCTTAGGTAGTTTACCAATTTTATTATATGAGTGTTTCCATCTGTGTAAGAACAACAAAAAACACAACTTTTTCTTTTTTTCTTTTCTTTTCTTTTGAGCATTCTCTAACCAGGGAAGAAAGAAGGCTGAACTGCTCTGAGATTGACTTGACAGTGCAGTTTAGATTAGCTCAGTGAGAATAGAGTTCCTTTGGTTTCTTTTGAGTGTTGTTGCATGCTTTAGTTCATATCTCTGTACTTACAATTAATTGGTTCATTTTCTGCTAAGAATTAAGATTACTAAAATAAACTAAATAGGATTTCAGTTCAGTTGTCTGTTATCTCTTTATATGTTGCTTATTTTTTTAATAGAAGGGATTAAGCTGTTTTTAATATTTGACATATTCTGACAAATAAGTGAGAAAATTAAAATAATAGATGAGAACTATATATAAAACACGCAATAGATCTTTGTCAAGCTTTTTCTTTCCACACTGTGCAGCTTCAAATCTGTTGATAATCCTGCATTATTTATTTTTGTTCATTTATTTGTTATTTTTCACATTGAGGATGTTGTTTGAAATCTTTTAAGACTGAGCTTGTTTTGTCTGTTGTTCCAAGTTCTATTGTTCATGTTGGAAATATTTTACTTCTCCACCTAAGAACTCTGGTACACATATAAAATAATCTATTTTGAGTGGAATGCAAATCTTGCAGAAACTCTCTAGAATGTAAATTGATCAGACATGGTGAAATCCAAGCCTCTAAGATTTGATTTTTTTTAAATTTTTTTTTTTTTTTTACTACTAGTAAGTTGAGGTAGCTTTCTAATTGAAATAATTCTGATTAATTTCTTAGCATTTAACAAAATATAGAAGTGTAATTGATGTTTGCATATCAGGTATTTTTCCCCCTCAGAACACAAGTAAAAATGCTCTTCAAATAAGAAGTAAACCAGTGGGCTTCACTTGCAGCTGTTCTTAGTATTTGGAAATGAATTGTATATTATATTTTATCGGGTAGTGAAAATGGGTTGTATTGATTTCACAATGAAATCCTAATTCCACCGCAATATGTAATGTGCTTCAATTCTGAAGAAGTATCATTCTTTGCAGAATGTAATGGCAACTGACTATCTTGAACTCGGCTATTCAGAAGATGGGCATTGCAAAGGAGATACCAATCAAAATATTCCTGTTCCTACCAAACTGCAGTGGGAAATTCCAGAAGAAGTAAGTACAGAACAGCTAGTGGTTTGAGAAAGAAGCTCACCTTTTTCTGAGCAGTCAAATCAATTAAGTATTTATTGATAACAATATAAATCAATTTAAAACTCCTTTGTGATCTGTAAGATGTGTATTTCATGTGTGGACATAACTCAGTTTACTTGGAAAGCTATAGTGGTTTTTTAATGTCACTTTGAAAATTCTGGCCAGGAAATGCCAACTTTTTACTAGAAACTTTCTTGGGTGGCCACATATCAAAAATAAGTGGCCACCTATTTTGAGTAGTAACTGTATTAAAATGAAGTTGAAGTCATTATTATCATTACAACAAATACATTCCTGTTTTGGTTCCTTGAGATTAACTGTCTTTTTTGTTTTCAGAATTCTGTGTAGATGTCTAGTAAGGTTTGATTTATTTTCTTTTTTTTGGCCTGAGTTGAAGACACACTGCCACCATGTATTTGGATTTTGATTTTTATTAAAAAGGTAATGGTTGGTAATATGCTTAATTAAGCATGTATGGCAGATTGGAAGCCACACAGTTACTGCTCTTCTATCCATGTGGGTCATTCTAGTGATCGAAACAGTCTAAGTGCTGATGGATTTTTAAAGTCTAATTTTTTGGAGTCCAGAGGTGTATTGCTTGAAACTTTTTATTAGCATTTTGAATTGTAACTTTCTGCCAAAGGTAGCATCTCATTGGTCTCCAAGGGGAAATTATTGGTAATAGTTTCTGGCATGCATAAAGGAAACATTTCTTAGTTATCAGTTAAAAATGTTTGCAGTCTTTCAACAGTTCTCTCAAAAACCATTAATGCATGCATATGCACACCTGTGTATCTGTTTATTTTAGTGTCAAGAAATGGTTGAGAGGTCTCTGAGCACTGCTGTAGCTCTGGCAGATGATGTGGACTTCAATTCATTTTACTTTGATGTTTTTGGGAAGGGACTAATAAAGAAAGCAAAAACCAGCCCTGATGCCTTCGTGCAACTTGCCCTGCAGCTTGCTCACTATCGGGTAAGAAGAACAGTCTATTTCTGACTTACAGAATCTGATTAAATTGGATATAGCATGTTCTAAACAATGTTAAACTTTTAGTTTGGAGTTCATCCTTAGTTCAGTAGTCACTACTGCACTCTCAAAAAGAATTAACAGAAATGCCTGCCTATGTGCTCCTCTGTTAGTTTATCTTTTCTGTAACATGCTTTTCATAAAACACCAGTATAGCAGTGTCCATGTTTTTCATTTTGCTTGTTGGTTGTTGCTATTTAGAGACTATTCCAGACTTTCCTAAGTAATTCCAAATGTTTTTCCAAAGCACCCAGGTTTCCTGGCTGCTATCAACATTGCAGCCTGTCTTACACGGTAGCTACATGACAGATAGTTTGATTATCCACCCATCTCTTTTAATCCGAATACCCATCTTCCACATTTAAAACTGAACAGACTGTCAAAATCTGTTCTGATATGTATTTTATATCCATCACTTTCTAACACATGTTAGGTAAACTTCTGTCATTCAGCAACTTTTAATCTGTAGATTGTGCACATCTATAGAAATATGGAAGCCACACTTCCTGGATTTTGCAGATTGTTTTCAGTTCTCCCATATCTTGAAAATCCCCATGCTGTCATGTGCCTCCATGCTCTTAAATTTTTAACTGAAAATACTTTTAAAAATGTTAGTTACTTAATTATTTACCATGGCTGTCTTAATTAGGAAGCCCCTGAACTTTTAAACAGGTTTTTGAGTCATCTTTGGTTATAAGCTGAAGAAGACTGAATATAAACGAGTGAGGATAGTCCTTCCTAGTTTGGTTGTTCTATTAGCATTTATCAAATCCTGCTACTAATCTTATTTTTGCCTTAATGTTTAGGCAAGTCTGCTAATGATGGGGTACTAAAAACTTAATATTGAGTTTAATTTGTGGAGGGATTAATATCCTCTGTGCTTTCCTTGAACTGTTGATTAAGAAAGTGAGTCTAAGTCTGGCTAAACCTTCAAGATCTGATTTTTCCCTTTTCAAGGACATGGGAAAATTTTCTTTAACGTATGAAGCCTCTATGACACGTTTGTTCAGAGAAGGCAGGACTGAAACTGTGCGTTCATGTACTGTTGAGTCATGCAACTTTGTTCGATCAATGGAAGACCCAACTGAAAGTGTAAGTTCATGGTATTGTTCTGTATAATTCCACAAGGTGCATGAATTATCACTAGGTATCAGTGTATATTTCTAAATAGTTTTTAAACCCTTGAAATTATGCCTTTGTTTTTTAGGAAGGAAAAGCAGCATAAAGTTAATTGTCCACATTTTCTGTCAAGATGGCAAAAATTCAAGGCTACACCAAAAGAGAATGGCAGTAACTTAGCCAAATATGCCGTTTCTTATAGTCCCTGAACTCCAGAAAACTGAAATTACTTGTGAGATTTTTTTTGACTTGTAAAACTCAAACATAGATTTGTGAAATGAGTCACCTCCTAACAGTTAGGTTTTTCTTTCTGATAGGGAAGAAAGTATCTCTCACAGACATCTTTCCAGTGGCATTTTGACTGGCAAAAGGAGCATTGTCTAGGAAAAAAACCCTTCTTTGTTTAGAAAACCTAGACAATACTGGGAAGGGTGACAGCTGTCTGTTCTTTTAATCTACTGTTAGTTGTGTTTTTTTTAGACACAGTTGATGAAATAAATCATTATATTAGCAGGTTTTGCTAAGCTGAATGGAATTTTCAGTTCTTCAGAATTAATAAAAATTTGAATTTAAAAAGAGAGTTTTGTTAAACAGGAACGTACTCAAGGTGTTGCATCCAAGCCAGAGTTAACAGCTGCATGGGTAGAAGTTATAATGAAAAAGATCTAGGACTGTAATAATGAGTAAACAAACATTCAGTGCTGTGCCATTGGGAAAAACAGAGCCCTCACTTAAATTACTCTTGCTCTTTATTTTTAGTAGCCTGTCATCCCTGAATGTTTTTCCTATACAGCATTAGCTGGGATAGTGTGTCCAGTTTTGGACACCACACTTGAGATATGGATTTATAGAGAAGATGGATTGGAGAGAGTCTAAAGGAGAGAAAGAAGGATGGTTAGAAACCCTTGAAGAGGATCTGTGAGGAGAGTTGGAACTCAATTATTCCTGCTGAGTCTGAAGAAGAGAGAACCCTGTGCAAGAGATAAGCAGCCATGTTGTACTCTAGAGGATAAGAAAGGCTGATGCAGAGATGATGGGAACAATCTGTTACCTGCCCCAAGAAGTAATGGACTTAAATTTCAGGCAGAAACACATTAGGGAAACATTTTCTGCTGGTAAGGATAGTGAGTAAGGAGGGAAATAGTAAGAAGCCTGAAAACCCAAGGCAATTACTTTGGGAGGTTGTTTTTTCACTTTGACAATCTTTAAAAGTAAATTACATAATGGAAAGAGTTTTAGTTGATCAGATCTTGGGGCAGAGAAGTCCAAGCAGATGAATAGTTGAAGTTCTTTCTTCAGAAACAAAGATCCCTATGATTCTATGAATAAACGTTCCTGCAAATAAACAGATGCATAGAGAAAGAAACAAACTTTTTTTTCTCCCTCCTCTTTCTGGGAGTTTGTAGGTAAAATACCCCTCGATATGCTGTGCTGAGAGCTGTGATCAGACCAGTTCAAGTCTGAAAATCTAGCCATGTCAAGGTGTCATATAGAGCTGTATGGTACAGCTACTGTGCAACTACTCTGTGTATAGAAAGCAATTTTGACATAGTCCTAATGTCAAAACTAAGTGCTGCGACATCTCCGCAGTTAGCATCTGCTTTTTTGTTGAAGGAATAAGGTAATCCCATACATGGCAAGATATATATACATAATAGACATAATTCTGCTTATTGAATTTTTTTACGGTTACTACAAACATGATTCTTTCAGACTTGTTGATTCATTACTGCTCTTCATCTGGAATTACCAGCAACAGAGCAGAGGAACCCTGCCTTCACAGTGCAAATCTGGGGTTTTATATGTTATGAAGATATATTACATGCATTTATATATTATTTCCAAAAGAGTTGTCTGCCTTTACTGTTTGATCTACTCTTTTCTTGGGATTTCCTTGAGGCATGTATCTTCCATGGATTATCCACAAAACTTTAGTCCTGGATGCCAATGGTGGGCATATTTAGCATGACTACAAGTGATTTATTAGTTTCTCTTGCTGAAGCCATATAGGCTGTTCACTATGTCTCATATAAGTGGTGTAAAATGCAGTGATGCTGGAGATAAGAAGTGATAAGTTGCCATACACTCGGTATGTTCATTCCACCTCATAAAATCTTAACAGAATGGCTCACTGTTTTGAACAGGCACTTCTTTCAGCCCTTGCAACATTCACACAGTGTTAATAGAACTATGAGATATCTCAGGTTGGATCCATAAGGATCATTGAGTCCAACTCCATGCTTCTTGCAGGACTACCTGCAAGAGTACTAAACTGTACGACTAGGAGCATCATCCAGACATTCCTTGAATGGGCTTGTTGCCCTAATCACTTCCCTGGGGAGCCAGTTTCAATGACTGGTCACCCTCCCAGTAAAGAACCTTTTTCTAATGTCCAATCTGAACTTCCCTTGATGAAGCTTTCCATTTCTGTTTGCATAACTTCTGACTGGAATTGCCTGCCCCTGAGATTTTATGAGAAGGCTTTTAAAAAATGACCAGCATTCGTGGACCCAATACCTTCTGTGTTGTCAATCTGCCTTCTAAAATGGCTGGTGCAGTTCCATCTTTTCTTAAATCCTGTTGAGATCTGTTCTTCTGTAACTCTAAGACCACTGTCTCTAGAAACTAAATATACAGTAATATAATGTACTTGACCATTACATGTTCTAGCCTTGACAGCCATTGCTGTAACTTAGTTTCCACACCTCCATCCAGTTCACTTAACTGATTTATCTTCATCTTTGTTTCATTGTCAGAATGAAAATAAGCTGAAGTTCTTTCGGCTTGCTGCTGCCAAACATCAGCACTTATATCGTCTTGCCATGACTGGTTCTGGCATTGACCGCCATCTCTTCTGTCTTTATGTCGTCTCCAAGTACCTGGCTGTAGATTCTCCCTTCCTTAAGGAAGTAAGTGATTTTTATTGATAACTGTTAATTACAGCAAACAAAGTCCTTTTTTAACCTAGTGTCTTGTGGTATCTGACGTAGTTGTAGAACTCGAGGTTTTCCTAAGAAAAAAGCTAAGAGCTAACATTGCTTGATATCTGCTGATAGATTACAAGTTAGTTTCATTTTGCTCTATGTATGCACTTATTAATAAGCCTATAGTAATGCTTTCTGTGAGCTTTGTAGTATAATACATGTTATTAAGGATTGCATGAAAGATATAGTCAGTATTAAAAAAAAAAAAACAAACCAAAAAAACCCAGGAAACCAAACATTGCTTGTGGTTTTTCCATATTTCCATGGCTGCAAAAAAGGCTATGTTTTCTCTCAAGAATGTTCTTTTGGAACTGTGCCAAAATCACTTACTTTTACTGTGAATTAAACTGTATATTTATTTTTTTATTATTATTATTTATGCATAACATTAATGTCACTGTTTTACTACCATTACAAATGTTTTATTACTTCGATTAGATTTTAAGCTTGCACTCTGTAAAAGTAATTGCAGTTGTTCATGTTTCCTGATTAATAAAAAATGCGTTCCAGCTTGCCTCCAAATTAAGCTACTCCATTTGTCTGCTTGCCCTCCTAAATGTGCTAGGGGATGAAGTCAAGAATAAAACAACTTTCTACAGATTCCACAGATTTTCAAGTTACACCTGTATTGATAGAGAGTTTTAACAGCTTCTATCTCAATGTAGTATCTTACCAGGATTTCACTCTGGCTGTTAACGATGTTGTCATTAACAAGACCTGTTATGCAGAACTTCCCTGGCTATGGACCAGATTAATCTGTTTTGAAATGGTGTTTCTATTGAAACAACTCTTACTCTATTTGAGGAACTGGCATCACAACCTCATATGTTAATGGTTTGCATATCAGGACAAGTTTAGCTATTTCTTTTAACCCTTCTTAATTGTTCAGTCTGTTGAAGTAGGAACTGGAGTCATCCTTACTATTGCTTTAGTGGGTGTTTTCTAAGTTACCTTGATTAGTTTTTGGGAAAGTTGCATGTTCTTAAAAATTGCATGATAATTGTTTGCATCTGTTTCGTATCTAATAAAGGTTTTGTCAGAACCTTGGCGGCTGTCAACAAGTCAGACACCACAGCAACACATTAATTTGAAGAAGAATCCTGAAATGTTATCCTCTGGTGGAGGATTTGGACCGGTATGTTTGCTAAATATGAATACTCCTTTAAAAACCATTTATTCTGAATAAGCCACTTTAAAAACTTCAGCTCTGTAACACCTTTATATTGTACATCAAAGGTGCAATACATGCTGTTAAATGAATGTGCTTAATGCTTTCTCATTATGTGGCCATACTCTGAAAAACCTGCATCACCTTTGTGTCATATCCCACTGCAAGAATGGATTATTCATAAGGAAAGACAGTTATTTAATGTAGCACAGGCCTACATGGCAGAGAGGTTGGGATTTGTAAGAGTAATTGTACTTGAAATGTTCTTTATATTTTCTGATAAGTTTTAAAAAACTGTTCATGCTTTCCTCCAAATTAAGCCACTCGTATTGTTCTACTTGCCCTTCTAGATGCGAATAGTTGCTAAGTCAAAAATAAAACCATGTTCTACAGCTTCTGTAGACTTTCAAGAAACTAGTGTATTGTTGGAGATTTCACAGGCTGCTGACTTGCTGGAGTCTTTTTCTGGGATTTGAAGATTTGATTATGACAATATTATTGTTAACAAGCTCTGTTAAGCAGAATTTATGGGGCTATAGACTAGACTAAATCTGTTTTCAAAAAGCATTTCTACTAAAAGAATAATTAGAGGGACCACAAGACCACTCTTTGCCACACAGAGATTAGGATGACAGGTACAGTGTATCTTGGCTAGTTTGTCAAGCTGCAATTTCAGGGGTTTTGTTTGTTTTGTTTTGTTGTTGTTTTGTTATTGTTTATTTATTCACATTTGATACAGCTCTTAGTAGTTCTTGAAGTTAGAATGAATCTAAATTGCAATATCAAGGAAGCCTAGCTATTGCAGTGCTGCTCCTGTGTGAGAAACTAGCTTGCTCCAGCCAATTATGAAGTCAGTATTCAGAATCTCCAAACCGGTGTGGTCAAAATAGGGTTTTGGCTACACAAATTTCTAACATTTTCTTTTTGGTTTTGCTAATGCTACATTAACTGCTTCCTTCTTTCTATTTCTTCATTCCTCTGATTTCCTTTCTTCAGTTGTTTGTCTTTCCAAATAACCCTGCTTACTTTTTCCTTCGTCTTAGAATGGTTAGGGTTGGAGAAGTCCTTAAGATAATCTAGTTCCAACCCTCCTGACATGGGAAGGGACACCTCCCACTAAACCATGCCACCCAAGGCTCTGTCCACCCTGACCTTGAACACTGCCAGGGATGGAGCATTCACAACTTCTTCCTTGGGCAAGCCATTCCAGTGCCTCACCACCCTCGCAGTAAAGAACTTCTTCCTAATATCTAACCTGAACTTTCCCTATTTAAATTTTAACCAATTACCCTTGTCTTATCACTACAGTCCCTAATGAAGAGTCCCTCTCCAGCATCCTTGTAGGCCCCCTTCAGATACTGGAAGGCCGCTATGAGGTCTTCACGCAGCCTTCTCTTCTCCAGGCTGAACAGCCCCAACTTCTTCAGCCTGTCTTCATATGGGAGGTGCTCCAGTCCCATGATCATCCTCGTGGCCCTCCTCTGGACTTGCTCCAGCAGCTCCATGTTCTTCTTATGTTAAGGACACTAGAACTGTCCACAATACTCCCAGTGGAGTCTCATGAG
>JAOEHX010025510.1:0-28640 GCA_025448015.1 Bolborhynchus lineola | reverse complement strand
GGAAGTTTAGATTGGATATGAGGAAGAAATTCTTTACTGTAAGGGTGGTGAGGCACTGGAATGGGTTGCCCAGGAAGCTGTGAATGCACCATGGCTGGCAGTGTTCAAGGCTGGGTTCAACATAGCCTTGGGTGGCATGATTTAGTGTGAAGTGTCCCCGCCCATGGCAGGGTGGCTGGAACTAGATGATCTCAAGGTCCTTTTCAACCCTAACTATTCTGTGATTCTATGTGCTGTGTCTGCTGATCTACAGTGCCCTATGAGATCTCCAGCAACAGGCTAGTGTGGCTGCCAAGACTGAATTAGTCATTTCAGTGGCAATGTAATTAAGTTGATATGAATCACTTAACAAGAGAAATCCAAACCCCATGTTTGCCGTAATAGTAGTCCAGTTCCACCACTTTGGAACTCTCACGTTGTTATACTTGCTGTCTATTACTGTTATAGGAAAAATTAATCCAGTTTACAGCGCACATATAAGCACACATAAAGAATAAAACACAACTGAGCACATTAGATCGAACTAGATTTTAAAGACAAAATTTGACTCTGCTTAAAGTATTTTAATGTGTATGTGCTGTGGTTTTTATCTGATAGCACATTCTGGTATGCATTTTTTCACATAAGCGTACAAACAGAATGTGCATGCATCATTACATTAAGGACTGAGGAATTATCTGTAGGTTTGACAAGTTTTCAAAATTTAAGGCAATATAATTCAGATTTTAATTGGTTTGCAATGAAGTAGCTGTTTCAAAATCTTCCGTCTTAATAAATCTGTAGCACAGCTCTCAGAAGCTTAAGGAAAAGTACTTGGCCTTTTCCTTATCCTCAGAATCTTCACGCATAGATGTACATCTGCATCAATTGTCTCAGACTAATTATCTCATTTACATATTTCATGCTTTCTGCTTAGAATGCTCCATGGGATAGCCAAGATGTAAATTGTGTACTGTCAGACACAACTGCTTAAGGGGGGAACATTTTTATTTTATTCATATTATTATGAATTGCATGGCACATTTCGTGTGAACAGAATAATGTATTATGTAATGCTTCATAGAAAATATTATGTTAAAGAATTCTTGCAAGGCAGAGCTTCCAGAACCTAAAAAGTGCTAAACTAAAGGGGTTTGTGTAATCTTTCCTGGTTACTTCTTCTACCTTCTGGTATTATTCCCCATGCCTTTCGATCAGCTTGAGTTAATGAACTCTTTTATCTTTTCCATTTTAATTTAAGGTAATAGAAAGACAAGAGAAAATGCAGCTAGTTCCCAGCTGTAGATCAGTCCCACCTAAAGATATATCCTTGGTTTCTTTCGTTATCTGGTGCTCAAGAAGAAAGTATAGTTGAAGATTGCCTCAATATATGAAATTCTGTGGGAATTTGGGCCCCTTGAGGTCGACTAAATGTCTAGTCTGAGTTTCTCCTTAAAAAATAGTGACCCTTTGAGGTCTCTAGAGAAGCGGGCATGCACCTATTGTATCCCTTTAAGGTTAGGTGCCTTAGGAGGAGAGTGTAGGTAGGCTTTCTCTCAGAGGTTCCTTCAGGGAATCACATGCTGCTAACTCTGCTGCAAAGTAGAAACCTTGGTAGTCTGCGTGGTGCAGGCTGTGTGACGCACATTCTGCTTTACAGGTTTCTGTTGAGTGAGTTATTTTAGATGCAGAGTGAAAAAAAGGCATGGTTCACAGACTAATGGTTGCTAGCCCGATTCCTTGTATAGCAAGATTAATTTGCTATAGGATGAACCAAATAAGCACCCACGACAGGCAGGATGTGTATCTTTTCAGTAGCTGAAATGAATAGTTATTCCATTAGTGTTGACCTTTTAGTTCTTTCGAAAGGCAGCTTAGTATTGTTCCTCCATTAGAAGATAGATACTGCTACTTTTCCTCTGCTAAGTACTGCTGAAGAATAGCAAAATATGGCCTCTAAAATTGTATCTCCACAGAGGTGGTAGATGATCCTTTGTGGTCCTTTTCTCCCCTGAACTGTACAATCAGATATTTTCTTAGATCTTTCTTTATACTTTACTGCTGATCCATAAAAAGTAGTTTGACAGTAAGTGAGTGAGAAATTTCTGAAACTACCTGTCTGCAGATATCATGCATGGATTGCTGTCCTTAAAAAGAAATTCCCATCTGAACAGCTTCTAATAAGGAAATCTCAGATTCACATTAAAGGCTGAGGTCTGTATGTATAGCTATAAAATCAATAAGCAGTCCCTGAAGCCACTACACATAAAAGGCCAGATATTTAATGCATATTTGTCTGCAGCCCTGGAAAAAGCATTCTGCTCCAAACAGCATCAGTTTGAATAACAGAGATAATGAAAAAAAAACACCACAACACAGCCCAAAACAACCAAACATCCTCCATCTCCCCACAACAAAACAGAACAACATTTTACGATGTTGTAGCTCTTTGGATTTTTGACAGCCATTTTCCTTTACTCTCGTCAGTACTGTGTAGTGCTTTGTATTGCCTCTGATAACAAAGAAGGCACTCAACTGCACTTCAGTGCACTCTTAGATTCAAGATATGTGGAATTTAAGTATATTTATGGTACCTTCGCGTAGAGTGGCTTTTTCACATTAAAAAAAAAAAAAAAAAAAGTGTTGAAACACACTAAACATTTCACAGCCATAAAATCAGTATCAGTGAGTTGAAATCAGTACTGTTCATTCCTTTCTTCTTTTGGAAGAGCTTATACTATGCTCATCCCCAGTCAGTTGAAACTATAAATACATTAAAACACAGAATCAGCTAATTGTAACCTAGGGTCTTTTAATATATGTAGGGCCTTACTAAATACAATATGCATTGCTTCTGGTATTTACTCCATTTTAGTCATTCTAACCAGCAGCCCTGTTTTCTCTACCTCCCTTTTAACCTCACAGTTGTCTGATTCTAACTTCTTTTGTGCTCAGCAATTTCTGTCAGGAAAGAAACAAGAGTTGCCAGGACCTAATGGCTTTAACTTTAAATGCCCTGTTTAATTACAGTTTCCTAGATATTTACACTGTTCCGTATGTATATTTGGCAGCTCTAAGAAAGAGAAATTAATCTAGTAACAGCGCTGAAAAGTGTTTCTCTTTTTTCTCTTTTTAGGTCAAATTTTGTAGATTCCAATATTTGAATCTGTGAAAGGCTGTCTATGTCCTGATAAATTTCACCCTTATAGGACAATGTGGCTAATAGACAAAGCATTTTAAATGTTATTATGTTCAAACCTTAAATGCTCATCTAGAATCATCAAATCATAGAATGGTTTGGGTTGGTAAGGACCTTAAAGATCATCTAGTTCCAACTGCCCTATCATGGGCAGGGACACCTCACACTGGACCAGATTTCTCAAGCCCAAATCAACCTGGCCTTGAACTCTGCCAGGGATGGTGCTTTTTTAGCTGTCTGACATTTCTTTGGACACTTTGTAAAACATGGTAAGTTTCTCTCTGTAGTCCTAGGCGTATTAGAAATTACATTGCTGAAACTGAAAGTTTCTAAGCAGCAAATTAACACCTTTTCTTCTTTTTTTCCTCAGTCAGGGGTTCAGATTCACAGATCCTTAAGTCACTGATTATATTCAGGTACAATTTCCACTTAAGTGGAAACTAAGTCTGTATAAGGATGTTAAAATTTGGCCTGTCACTATCTGCCCCTCTGCCAAAGGAAGCTAACAGTGAATCCATGTTGTTTCTGAAAGGACAAATTCAAAATTATCTACCACTAGTTTAGCACAATCTTATTAGAGGTCAGTAGTAAACCTTGTACTGATTTTAAGAGGAATAATTAGGTCAATTCTGAAATTCTGAGAATCTAGAGTGGCTGGCCTCTCCAATGTACTTTAGTAATTTCCAAAATAAACATAAAATGCATACTGAGGTCTTTAAAAGGAGGCTGCATTGCCCTAGCTCTTGTTCAAGGTCAGTAATCCACAATTTTCTAATTGGTATAAACCTGGAGTTCCCTGTAGTGCATGTGAAGAATTTGATTTTAGATTAGGTCATGAGCTGCTATGCTCTGTTAGTTCAGAAGCAAATTATAATCATACCTATTTTAAAAAAGCATACTCTTGTCATTCTGAGCAATTGATTAAAATTACATTGCTTGTAAGAAGAGCTTTCTGAATTCATGCCAGAATACCATAGTAATAATGAGCTTAGTAAAAATGCTTAGACTGAATGTGATCTCACAAAAGCAAAATGTGGCATTAGGCTAATTTATAAAACTGTCTCGTTAACTGAAATTATTTGTAGCTTGTCAAACACTAAGTTGCTCAAATCAGTTCCTTGTAATTAAATTTCAGAGAAATTAACTTTGTTGTAGCAATGAATTTAGTAGATTGAATGTTTTATGTATTTTCTCCAAATTAAAAATAAGTAAATATGTGGCTCTTTTGACAAATTTTGCCTTTTTTAATACCTCGAACATCTGAAAACTTAAACTTCTTACTTCATTACACTTAAAATTAATTTAAAGGTTAAGTGAGCTTGAGCAAATCAGAAGTCATCAGAAACAAATTTTGTAGGATGGTGTGTATTGTGATATTCATTTTGAATATGAAATAACTCTGCCTGATAGTGGTTTCTGCTTTTTGCTTAGAGTTTGCTTTAAATTGTATTTACTCTATTTTTCTAGTCTAAACTGTATCCACACACTTAATTTTACTTGACATATAAAAATCCATAATAGAAAACACAATTTTTGCACTGTCCTACAAGACAGTCTTCAGTAAATTTCATTATAAGCATATGGCAAAAAAAAGTGGAGCAATGTGGGCCCAAGATTTGCCTTTGTAGTGCACAGGTGACTTTTTGAAAGCACTTAGGATATGAATACTCAGCAATGTCCTAACTTGCTATTAATTCACAAATATAACTTTGCCAATGATATCTGTTCCTCAAGCATTCAAAAAATGTTGCTTCTAGTCATGTATGTGAGCATTTTAACTTCTCTGTGATGCCTAGGAAAACTGCATTTGAGATCCATTTTAAGATGTCCCTAGGGTTCCTGTAATGAGTTTACCTCCCTCATATGTCTGCTGCAGAGCCAAGTATGGCAAAGAGATTTCAGACATCTGCTGTAAAAAGTACATCACATTGTCTGGATTAAGGAGCTTTATGCAGCATATGAAATTGTGCTGCAGTACAGCATCTTTTAAATAAAAG
The DNA here is from genome assembly GCA_025448015.1 of Bolborhynchus lineola. Taxonomy (NCBI): domain Eukaryota; kingdom Metazoa; phylum Chordata; class Aves; order Psittaciformes; family Psittacidae; genus Bolborhynchus; species Bolborhynchus lineola. The sequence goes on along the minus strand of JAOEHX010025510.1, from coordinate 23,465 downwards.
TAATCTAAAAGAAAAAGAGTAGGAATTGAGGAATTTGATTTTTCTCCCCCAGTGTAATGCGTCACTACCCTATAAAAGATACTGTGTTATCATGTGTCGCATAACTACTGATGTTTTCTGTTAGCAAGGTTAATAATATTTTCAGATATAATGTCCATTGTTATGTGGTTTATTATAGATTATGGAGCTTCAGTTATAAAATCTGATCTTGTTCAAATATCACTATATATAGACTAGTGTTGATACGACTGGACAGAAAGAAACACCAGCCCAACTCTAAATAAATAATTAATGTGAACTAAAAAAAGACAAGAGGTAATTGAAAATGATGTTTAGTTGTCTGGGTGATGAAGTGGAACAAGTTCCTCCTCAGTGCTATCACTGATAGGAACCGTAGGCCTTTGTAGTTAACCACCTATCCTGCACACACACCAGACACACTTAGCTCCTTCACAGAGTCTCTAAGTGTATAACAAGTATCACCCAGGATGCTATTCTGTCCCTAATTGCATCACAGGTGATGTTTGTGGTCTGGGATTGTTGAAAAAAACCCTTTATTTTATATCTTTATAAGTTTAAGTCACAATATGAAGATCAATATTAGTGTTTTCACAACAGTGGGCCCTTTACTGTTGAACAATATGATGTAGGGTTCAATTTTAGAGAATACCTTAATAGAGGTTGATGTTCTACCTAACAGGTACAGTTTGCTTGCTCGTCCTATTACAGCATCGTCAAGTTGTTTTATGCAGAGTTGTGAGGCTCTGTAAGCATTTGATTAAAGCTGTAGCCCCATATTTTGAAGCAATATTTTTCTAATTATGTCTAATTATGCTCTTCCCTAATTATCTGTGAAAGATGTAAATGTCTGTGGTTGTTTCTTCAAGTAAATAAAATAGATATAAATAATACCTATGAGCAGTGGAGGGGTGATGTTGTAAATGTCGTTTCTTTAATAATATTTTTTTACTACAATGCAAAAGTATTTTTGCTCCTGGGTGAAACTGTTTAGGCAAGTTATGGGACTTTGCTACATTGTAAGACAAAACAGAGCTGTGTGGTGCTTATTCCCCAGCAGTGAATGCAAGAGCTTGTGACACACACTGAAAAGATGGAGATAGGGGCAGGAGCTGAGGTTTGGAGTCCTCAGTATTGAAAAATCAGATAGGAAAGCTTTTCTAAAACAAACAAACAAAAAAAAAAAAAATCAATGCTGCTTTTAGGCTGTTTTGAAAAATTTTGCTGTCATCTCAATGGAATTCAAATAATGTGGATATAGAACTTTTTTGGAGTTTAATATTTCATGTGAAGTTTTCTCTGTACTTCCTTGTGAAGTATAGACTATGGAATCATAGAAATAGTGGAAAATGTACATCTAGATTTATAGCCTTCAAATAAAAATATTTCAAAACCTATCAAAATTTTAAATCAGCTGAAATATTGTGTATGTATAAATATATAGCTTGACTGACCTTTATATCAACATTTTTTTTCCTGTAGGTCTACTGTTCCTTCCTTTTTGTATGATTAAACATGTAATCAGTAATGTTTTTGCCAAGAGTATTTTTCACATTCATTCTTCCAGGCAATTTAGACAATAGTTAACATTTCTTTTTCACTTTCTTGCAGGAAAAATGAGCTAAATCACTGATCTAAAAATAGACATCGCCATGTTGGAGTAAAATAAGTTCCTTAAACAGATTACACAATGAACTGGCAAGATTAGGTAGTAACAAAACAACATTTTTTGCAATGGTGGTGCTTTCTCAGGAGCAGTGATACCTGTTTAGGTCACTGAGTGAATGTAGTAGTGTGTTAATGCAGTGCTATTACCATGTACCTGTGATAGCTGAACTTACTCTGCCTCTGAATGTCTTTTGCATGCAAGAGTCTGATACTGCAGTTCAACAGGGATTGTGGTTTGCAACAAAAAATAAAGGACTGAAACTTCAGTGGGAAAAACATTTGACAAACAAAAGCATTTATATTTATTGCGTCTAGTAGCAATACATAAATAATAACAAACTAATAAGATACATAGACAATAAAATGTAGTTCAGTATCAATTTTTGTTTTGAGCAGGATGCTAGTGTGCATCTCGGCTGGACAGCCTGGCCAGTATGTCATTGGTGTAGATGGTACTACCTGTTTTCCATGCCACATTCAACAAGGGAAAATGCTTTTTAGAAATAAATGCTGCTATTCTGAATTCTGCAAGCTGTCAGACTCTGCTAGCTATCTCTAAGTAATTATCACAGTCTCACAGAGAACACATGAGATCCGTGATGCAGCAGTAGAAACTGGGAGATAAGATAACGATGTGCACTTGATTTGAGAGACTAACCTGTAAAGAGTTTCTAAGAGAAAGGTCAGACAGCTGTTTCTTTATAGATTGCCATATTACAACAACTGCTGTAGCAATAACTTTTATATTTTTATCCTTCACTTCTCATAGGACTGCTGACAGAAAATTCTGGATAAACAGAACCCAACTCTTTTTTACTAGCTATACATTTATTATATTTTTTTATTGTACAGTGAGATTTATAATTATTGATCGTGATAATTTTTTCCTCTGTTTTTCAGTTTTCTGCATTAGATATTCTGGTGATATTGCATGTCACAAGTGACTGAATTCACTGACAATTTACCACTGAAAGCAAGATAATGGGAGTTTTCAAATGAACTGAGCAATGACACTGTGAAAGAGAGGAAAAAGTATTTTATAACATCATTTGATTGAGACAAAAAAATCTGAAACAGAAAGCATTACACTCTAAATTAAAAAAAAAAAACTATTACCAGAATAGGAACTGAGGTAATTTTGTTTGCCCATTTTTTTTTTTTTCCTTTGGAGAAAATAACCTGAAACATATGATTTGAATACAACTATTAAGCAATTTCACTTACATTACAGAATGTCTCCTCTTCAACTCAGAAGAATCCCAAAGGCATTTACTTACTGTGAATTTAATATAATAAAAAATAGTGATTAAAATGACAGTATGTGCTAATGTACAGTCATTGAGGTTTGTGAAAATTGAGGTAGATGGCTTCAGATTAGATGAGTTCTATGCCATAGAATGTTTTTTATACTTATTTTTACTGTGATGATTCAGCTGATGTATCAGAACTCTGCAGTCTGTCTGAAGAGAGAAATGCACAAATGGAATTAGTCTTGAGTTTCACCTGAGTGATATTCAGTTTTTACTGTGCCCTTCTGCTATCAAATATCATATAAGGTAGTTTTAAAAAACTCCCGAAGCTGCTGACTACTAATGACCCTCATTTCTGAGTTCCCATGTTAAAAAAACAAAACACACAAAACAAAGCCAAACAATAAAAGTAGCTCAGATAATTTGAAATTCCTCAAGAAACTTTTCCAATTGAAATGTTTTACACAAATAGATCTCTAAATGCCTAAAGATAGATGGGCCGTATTAATATATTCCTTACTTGCTAGTATATTCTGTCACAGTGTACTGACCACCTGCTGTCTTGGGTCTGGCTTCCACTGGAGACTTTAATAACCTTTATTGGTGAGAGTGTTTGTACTTCCATGAGGGTAGTTTTGAGGTCAGCATTTATAAGGAAAGACTGCTGAAGGAGGAATAAATTTTTTTCCATCAAACCAACACTCTAGTGATTATGAGTAAATAGTTGCTGAACATTGTTCTACAGCTCATTAGGAGAAGGGGAAAATAAGAATTTAAGGATTCTGGACTGTAGACTGTGCAAATTACTATTTTGTCTGCCTTTCAAATCTAGATGGAAAGGGGGTAGTATAATAGCTGGGAATAGTTCTTTCTGTCCATCTTGGGAATTCCTGCCAATGCCGTGAAGGAGCAGTAATTAAAATAAAACCATATATAATGTTTTTAATCTCTTCTGTATGGAACTTCCCTTTAGACAGATTCTTATCAAAATATTTAAAGAATACTCAGGGTGTTAATCCAGGTCCACAACTGGGAAGAACCCTTTCTTTTCAAAGTAAATAGCCTTCGTACCATTGTTAGGGAAAACTGAATGTTTCACTAATTACTTACTAAAATGTGTCATGTCTCATCACTTTCTCAGGATTATGAATTATTGATAATTCTTTAAAAAAGTTGACAGCATTTTTTTTTCTTATCTATCACTCTGTGAGATTTAGTGTCACAAATTCAGGTGTCACAAATGCTTATGATGCCTAAGGAAACAGTAAAAAGATTACAATGAAACATTGGTCTAGGATAGAGAATGAGACTGAAAGAACAAAAAGTCATGGTTATAAGCAATCGAAGACTAACTACAAAAGCATAAATTGCAAAAAAAAGTATTTACATTTGATAGTGGAAACAATGCACATTGCAGGCTTGTATCAAATGTTGAGATATGGGTATGACTTATCTAATGCATATGTGTGGAAAAAAAAAGTCTGCTTTAATAAATTGTCAAAGGACATAATGTAGTAATAGGAAGAAAAAGAAATTATGAGCAGTGGTGAGAGAAACAAATACAGAAATTAAATACCTTTGATTAAGCCACTCAGTTAATTCACTTTAGTTCTTACTGCTTTTTTCAGACAACACATAATTTGCTAATAAAACAGCTTTGTGAAAATACAGGCTTAAGTAAAATGCATTCTGTATTGACAACAGAATAGTAAGAAGTAAAGGACCAGACCCCCAAGCTATAAAGATGTATGTCCTTAAGCTTGATGAAGCTTCCGTACCACTGTTGTGGCTATTTCGCGATCTATTCCAGTCTGTGCTTCTGAAAAGTAACAAATATGAGCCACTGTAAGGTAACCCTGCTTACCGCCAGGGTTGAAATGTGAAATTTATTACGGGAAGCATAGACCATGACATGTAAAGCAGAGGACTAATTCCATTTTACACTGCACATAGCTGACCAGTTAGTGCTTCTCACTCCTAAAGTAAATTTCATGGCATGAAATATGTAAAAGTCTTAATCTTATCACTTCTACATCCTATACTCAATACCTAAACCTAACCAAAGCAAGCCTACCATGTATTGATTTTTTTGGTTTCGTTTTTTTTCTAGTGCTTAAACCGTAACTAATCTTGTTTCTTCTTCTAGATGAGTCCCTTTGCTGTAGGAATATAACCTCTCAAATATGTTTCTTAGGAAAATCAGAAAACAAGCTGTTTATCTAATGTTAAAAATTCCCAAGGATATCTCTCTTGTCTTTGTCATTCTAATTTTTTCTAAACATAATGTTCACATGATTAATATTTCAATTTTGAGGTTTAATCTTGCGTACACTGATTGCATACATGAACATTGTCACCTGCAACTCATTAAGGAAAATCTTGAGTTTTTACTGAGATGACTATTCTTGAGAATATGATACTCTGTGTATTATCAATTAAGCTAATAACATAGACAGAAGAACTCGCTAATATAAGTGTTTCTTCTTGTTCTTGCCATGATCTTTAAAAATCAGAGTTAGTGTACTTTAGAAGAGATGTTTTTGCCCCACAGGGAAAGGCTTGTATTTAGTCATAGAGGAACAATTAATGATTGCAGTAAAACACTGAAAAAACCCCCATGTTCATCATACAAATACCACATATTTGTCAACTTATTGCTGAATAGTTGCAGATAGTTAAAGCTATCAGATTATACTGAATGGTGTTTGATCACTGAGCTAAATTCCATTCAATAAATCCATGTGATAAAGTTTCTGCCTTTCAAGAAATAACGTGATTCTGCATTGCTGAAGATTTCAAAACCATGCCCATGACTATAGTGACTATAATTAATGATAATTTGTTTATATTCATTAACTTGTACACATTTACTCTACACTTAAGCTAATGAAGGATAGCAGTAGAACTGAAGCAATAATTTCTATAGATTTAAAAGTACAAATTTAAAAACGATCAATTAAAAACTCTGCCAGCAGAATACAGCAGAATACAAAGTGGCAAACATGCATGTAAATCCAAGAAAATGTAAAGTTTACTGCAATATCAAATACTTGAAGAAAATAAGCAGTTCAATAAAATAGTAAATCCTGATCAATGTGCAGTGAGAATAAGACTTTTTGTTTGTTTTTTTTTTTTTAAGCTGATTTCAGTAATTTTAATAATACTTATTTCTGGCTTGGGAACAGAAGTTTTAAAGAACAACTAAAAGGCAGTGGTCATCTGAGTATGGAGGAACCTGGAGGGTGGTCTGTTACTTTGAGAAAATAATACACCTCTACAAGAGAAAACCACAATAATTTTAGATTCACCCATTTTATTCCTTCAGTGGCAAATCGAGGTCTTCAGGTGGAAAAGCATGGAGAGTGTTTTGTAGCTCACATCTAACAAGTACCTCTATTATTACTTTAATAATTTCAGTAATCACTTGTATGTACGAATATGCATCACAATTTTTTTATGGTTTTATGTAAGGGTAATTCTCATGATTATTGTAAAGATAATTAGCACTTTGGCAACAGTGGGAATGGATTAAATTTCCTATAAGTTAAACAAGAATTATAAAATAGTTTAGACAAATGTGAATAATAAATTATGAAACAGAACTATTAATTCCCATATGCTGTGAAAACTTAACAGTGAATTATGACTTCTTTATTTTTTTTCCTCATTTTGTTATCACATTGGTACATAGCGCCAATAGCTGCAGAGTCTAATTCAGGAAAATGCCTAAGAGTTTTTTGAATTAATGCGGCACTCAAACATAGTTTTACGCTGAAGTGAAACAAAAAAAAGTATTTTATGCCTAGTATACACGTTTTTCCTATGGATACTTGGTAAGAAAGTTACCTTGAAATCATATAGTCTGGAATTAAGTGGAGAAAAAGTTGTAATAGAGCACATGGAAACTTCATAAAGTTTCAATGTAATAGGCTAAAATCATGTGATCATTCCTGCTTCCCTTCTGAGGACAGTGGCTTATCAAAGCAGTATAATCAGCTAAATGGCTTCTGGCCACCAGTGATTCATATGGCCTACTGACAAAGGAAGGAAGAAATATCTTTCTCCAAAAGTGCACTAATGTTGGCTGTAGTGAGTTAGGTAAATCAAAGAAGAAAAGGTTTCTCCACTTAAACATACCTAAATAGAAAGTCAGAATCTGAAAGAGAGTCATCTGATTTGGGCAAAACTCAAGAAAAACAAAGTGTAGCAAGCACATTCCCTGTGAAGGTATTTATTTCTGTCGTCCAGCATGGGGAGCAAATTGCTTTTTCAAGCTCAAATTCCTTCTTTATTTGCTATCAGTAACTCCTGAATAGAAACAGCTGAAATATAATTCACCCTACACATTAAATAATGATTCCTTTTCTTGCAGGTTAATGCTTTCATGTACTGAGATTTTGGCTTTGGTGTCCAGTGAGCAAAATTATGTCCCTTTGTAAGACAGCTCTGTCAAGACAGCTTACCTAAGTAATAGACAATATACACAAGGATAAGAGTACTGGTTTTATTGTGTTTAGTGATATTCTTAAGTGTACTATTCAGTGTAACTGTTTCCATTCTGCTCACCACTGTTATCACCCCAGATCTTCATAACACCTCCAAAATCTTCAGTTATGTAAAAAAATATTTTTACTCTAAAATCCAATAATACCTGTTTAGGGTAAAGAGGAGAGAAATTAATTTTTCATTAATTTATAGGGCCTCCACAATGACAGTATATTTTCAGGGCAAGAAATGTATGTAGTTAAATCATGGTACACTGAAAACCAAACTGATTCTGCAGCTAAGCTTTTTTGGCCTGGGGAAGTTTCCTTTTAAATTCAGACTTAAGAATTGCAGGATCTTTAGGATACAAGCCAACTCCAGCCAGGTGATGAGTTTTGTGTGCAGCCTTAGCAGCTCCTATTGACTTACTTAAAGCTTCTCACAGGAACACATAATTCTATAGTTTAAATGATCATGTTTGTGAAGAAAAGCTTGGTAATATAATCATAACCCTAAAGATAAATAAGAATGAAGTCTTACCTGTGCTATTTCAAAAGCAGTCTTATGATAAAAATATTTGCAGTTTTGGAAAGCTTTGGGGAAGCTGACGTCACTTTTGACTGTCACATCTTAGAAACACTTGTAATTTTAATTGCTGTAAATACTCTTCACGTCTCACTAATGTAGCAATGAAACACTTATGTACAACTTAGTTCAGTGTGTCGCCACAGAGAGGAAAAGTCTTAATATCACAGGAATTTATTCAAGATTTTTTTACAAGGAACTAATTTTTTTATTTAAGGGTTCAGGTGTCTGAATCCTTATTCTTAAGCCTAATTGATACATGAGACAAGCATCCAAGTATCTTAGACATGTCCTAATTATTCAGTAGTTGATATTTCTTGTAACAGTTTTCCTATATAAAGCATATTTGTAATAGACTTTAAGCTTTGTTTATTAAAATGGAACAGGAATAAGACAAAAATTAATTTAAAAATTAATTGTCTGTGTTATAAGACTGTATGGTACATGATGGCTAACTTACTAAAACCTGAAAGAAAATATTAATCTGTTTATCTAGGGAGCAATAAGAAACTCACTATCTAGTTACTGCACTGATATGGTAGTGTGAATTCAAGAGAGTTATTGCTTGCCTTCATCGGTTTTGAAGAAGGAGATAATAAAGATAATTAAACAAATTTTAATGATAAATTCCAGCATATTTTTTATTGCATTTTTATAGCAAAGTGCCCGCAAATGCTGATTTTGGTAATATAGAGAACCTGTCAATAACTGCAAAACATTTGAGTGTATACAGTTATAGGCAATCAAATTTCAAATTGCACTGTATTTGTAAGACAGATCATGACGAAAGATCACTGTGTGTATTTCTTTTTCTACTTGCTTATGTGTCCTTTCATTGGGAGTCAAAACGTTATTGCAATTCATGCAGTATTAGCAGTTACAGCTTAGTCCTTGGGTCATATACTTTCCTTTCACCCCTTTTGAAATGAGTAGGTTTAAATGATTTGAATAAAGAATACAAAGGACTTCACAAATTAAGTGAAACAAAGATGAGGAATTGCCAGGTAATCAAAAAGCCATTTTGATGGAACAATTATGACAACTGCTTATTTTGGAATGCTACTAGATCAGGTGTCTTTAGGACTTAGAGATTTTAGGAATTAAATTATTTTAAATTAGTAATGATATTTAATTAGCTGCATTGCAGGCATGAAAATGAAGCAGCATGTTAGTTATCAAAACTCCCAATTTTTCAACTATTCAGTGTCTTAATGCTCATATAACACGTTAAACCCGTTACCTTCATTTTAATATCTTGTAGAAACATTGAACTGGAACATCCAGTCATAATCTTTTTTCATTCAAATTTATCACAGCTTTGAAATTTGTGCTGTGAAATAATAACATCATAAGAATGACAGACAAAAATTAGGTCATTTGAATAAAAGGAAAATAATCATACAACTAGAACACATTCTTATCTCTTTGCTTACAGCCTTTCAGACAAAGTTGCACATACAGCATTTTCATATTCTCTTGGATGTTTTAAGTTTTAATGAATTATAAATGATATTATACATGCTATATAGATGCCTTACACGGCACCTTGAAAAGTGTTTCTAATTATAGTGACCTGTGTCAGTTCTTACTAGTTTGTCAGTCTTGAGTGCAGTCTTTGAATTTTGAATGTGACAGGGTTCAAATAAATATTAGTAATTCATAATTGAAAGTATTTTTTGTTATAATGACATGAAATAGTATTTTCTGAGTGCAAATTTATTTCTCATAAAAGCACAGGAAGATAGATTTTCTGAAAATAAAATTTCAAAAATAATGATATTGGAAAGCAGGGATCTAATAATGAAAATGCTTAGGTCCACTCAGACTTTGTCTATAGTAGCCTGTAGGAGGATTGCAGAGAAGAATGATGTCAAAAGAACCTGCATCCCTCATATGTGTGATACTTTCTCTTCAGAGCTGGTGTGAAGGGATGCTCATCGGTAGAGCCACAGTTAAATCAAAGGTTAGATCCCCACAGCCTAGTCCCCTTGTAAAATGACATGATAAGATAATACCAAAGAAAAAGTGCAGAGTAATTTATCTCAATTAAGATATGGTAAGAAGAGTAGCTTTACTCACAGATTTGAAAATTTTACTTTTTGCTACATACATTTTTCAGGGTAAAGAATAGACATAATTACGTGTTATTTTGATGCACTCTTTCACTGGGGAGCATTCCAGGTTGTGTACACTATATTTGTGCAGGTTTGACGGTACATGTTGTCAAGGCTATGAAAAATAGGTGCTAAATTTTGACAGGTTTCCATCAAAACATTTACAGTTTTTCTACAGTGTCCTGGGTTCAGCAGTAGCAATCATTTTTCCCCTTCTTAGTAGCTGGTGCAGCACTGTGTGTTTGACTTTCACCCTGGGAACAGCGCTGATAACATTGATGTTTTCAGTTACTGCTTAGATTGTTTGATCTGACCAATGACTTTCTGAGCCTCATGCTCTGCCAGGGAGGAGGGGAAGCTGGAAGGGAATAGAGATGAGACACCCGACCCAAACTGACCAAAGAGGTATTCCATACCACAGCACATCATGCCCAGGATGTAAAAACAAGGGACAAGGACCCGGAAGAGGGTGATTCACTGCTGGGTCAGACTTGATGTCAAGTGATGAGCAGTTGTATTCTCTTCCCTTGTTATTTCCCTTGTCATTATTATTATTGGTGGTAGCAGCAGTGGTTTGTGTTATACCTTAGTTACTGGACTGTTCTTATCTCAACCTGTGGGAGTTACGTTCTTTTGATTCTCCTCCCCATCCCTCTGGGAGCGGGGAGGAAGAAAGAGGGGGGAGTGAGAGAGTGACCTGTCTGAGAGGCTTAAACCACGTCATACAGCAACAATGTTACGTTAAGGCTCTCTAAAATATTAAAAATCCCCATAGTAACTTAAAGGTAGCTAGCTAAAAAGAAAAATGAAACTCCTCAAAATGCAAAATATTATAATAATAAGATATCATTTTAAACTGAATCCAGGACAAGTGTCTGTTTGGAAGAAAACCCAATCCAAGTATTCCCGACTGCATGCTTGCTGAGTTGTCTGATATGTGGACTATCTAAAGGGAGTGTGAGATCTTCAGTTAAGACAACACTGTGGAGGGCTATTATGAAGGGTAAAGGTAAACTTTAAATCTGGATATCTGCGCTTTAAAATAATATTCAAGTCCTCATACTGAAAAATTGAGCCATTAATAAATTTCACTAACATATAAATATATGTATTAGCATATTATTTTAAGGTGCTTTGGTTTATCCTGTTGAAGGAATAAGAGTCATGACTTTAGAACAGAATAACCTACCTCTTCTAATTAAGTGGCCTTGACTGCCATGTTCTGAAGCTGAATAGGTCTTTTGTTCAAAGCATCATTTCCTCATTGCAGCAAAACTTCCCAGAATTCTCAAAATTATCCTTCTGCTATAATTATTGTTGGGTATTATCTTAGCAGCAATTCTGTTAATTAAGTGGTACCTGTACTGGCAAACAGAACAGGGTAGGAACCAGTCAGTGGCTTGAAGACCTAGTAGCATGGACATACCGGCATCCAGCTGGCCTATAGCCAGCTTCTTTTACTGAAAATTTCTCTTTGCAGTGATTAGAATATGCTAAAGCAGATGTAAGGGCTGTGCTAGCAGTTTAGAGGTGCCACTAATAAGAGGACCAGAAACTGGACTGGTTTACTGGCCTTCTTATATTTAACAGTGCCCATGTGGTTTTAGTTACGCTTTTCCTGCCAGAGTAGCTCATATTTCTGTCAGTAATCAGTTGGAAGCTTCTTAGCTGTGTCAGCTTTTACTTTCCATCAGATACAACCCCTTTCTTTAATAGAGCCCTGCTCAGAGCAAGACTGTTTATCAGAAAGGCCTATCATTTTCCTAGGGATAAAAAATAGTATAAAGGGTTTTTCATGGTTTGGGAGTCCAGGGGTTGGGTTTTTTTATTTTCTTATTTTATGTACACTAGCTTCTCATCATTAAAAAGGCTAATATATTTCAGAAATTGTGAGGAAAAAATTTGTTCTCTTGATGGATAGTATTTACTCAGTAGTTCAGATCAACAGGATTTTTATCTGTCTGTTTTCCATTTCAGATTCTTACTGTAAGAATATTTTGTATCTACAGACCTTAAAAGGGCCTTGGGTTTATTACATTTTTCCAAAACAGAAGCCTAATGGTCTTATTCCATCTATCAGTGCTGCCAAAATACACAAATTAAAAAACTTTCTGCTTGTCTCCCATGACAGTGCCAGCTCAACATGATAAGAATTGGACTGTAGAAATAAGCTCTGCTGCCATCGTATTTGAAGCAAGACTGTCATCATTTGATTTTTTTGTCAGTCTCTACTGTCCCATATCTCACATCAAAATACCAAGAATATTAAGTCTATACTAATTATGTGGAAAGTGCATTATGCCATGTTGCGTTTGTGTAACATACCTTAACTTTGAACTGTGTAGATATTCTGCTACCTTTGGATGTGGCAGTATGGTGCATCTGCTGCACAAAAGAGCCATAGGCTTCTGTCTGTTTACTCTGTGCTGTCTACATAAATGGGGAAATCTTGGCAACGTGGGAACATGTTGAGAGATCTCACCCTGAACATATTTCCACTATATAAATCATGTGCAACTTGGCTTGTGTTTGAGTTCAGCCATTTAGAGAATAACATCCTTTTATTTTTCACTCTTCAACAGATGAAATGACAGAGAAATCAAATGCAAGATTCTTAGCTTCCTCATGCACCTTCATCTCAAATCCGAAAAGTCTTTTTTCTTGCTTTCAGAATAAGAAGGATATATCTCTATTTCACTTAATCCCTCGTGTACTGAATATGGCCAAGAGTAATCCACATGAAAAAATATGAATGTGATATTTGCATTTAAAATGAAACCTAACAAGATATCAGGGATATATTGCTTAAGTTCCTGCTGAGGTCTGCTTTTAGAACTTTGTGGTCACAGGTGAAGATACTCTGTACTGAAAAATGTTTCACTTGTGCAGTAGTGATGACTGCTTTTTATAGGACCAATCTGAGGACAGGTAACTCTGGGAAGATAAATTGAGTATTGTTCTCACAGTTAAGAAATTAGAATCTTCCTTGTATGTTCCTACCTTTCTGCACTTCGGAGCAAGTGTGAAGAAATTACCCTTGGCAGTCTAAAGCCACTGTCATATGCTACCTTTTGCTATCAGCCTTTTAGAAATAAAATAAGAGGGAAAATAGAAATAAAATGCCCGAGAGCAGCATTTCTCATTTAGAAATGTAAATAAGGATCAGATCCCTGATATGAAGTCTGTGTCATGGATTTTCCACTAAACAAATGGTGAATAAGCTTTTCCTCACAGGAGACACTTTCATTGAGACTTAGAGTAGACATAAAATGCTTCTTCATAAGATGAAAGATTTAACATAATAAAAAAACATTAGCACTTTCTTTTTCATAATGATAAATATTTATTTAAAAAAATATATTTGAAGAAATATCTTAGCTGAATCCACTTATTCTGCTGCACACTGTTATTCATGCGGTTTCCACGTCTTTGCTTTATGGCAGGATGTCTGCCATGGGTTACTCCTGTTTCTTCCCTAATATATCTGTTCATTCTATATCCTTATCGATAGTTGTGTACATGTGTAGGGTGGAATTAATATTTTCCCCTACTGGATCTTCCAGAACTACCAGTCTCTCTGTCCCATAAACCACTGTATTTGCAAACGTGTTTGCTGACAGGGGAACACAGGAGGTGTGGGCTCATAATCTGATATGGCAAAGATACTTTCATAACTGGCTGCACAAGATCAAGATACTAATGGTCTCCAGGTGTTTGATATCATTTTTCTGCTTAAAATTGCTGCTTCTAGACCTAAATTAACAGGAAAAAGAAATAAATGTGAGTACTTCCCATCTACTTAAGTGAAAAATGAGGCAGCCTGATCCACGAAAAAATACTATTTAAGGCTTTCTATCTCTGTGTGTGAAGAAATCAGTAAGAGAATAGGAAATATCACTTGTTGCTCTTCTAATAGGAGAATTAAAAATTACTAAAAGAAAAACAGGAGTTTTATTTTTAAAGAGCTTGTTTAGTTTGTTTTTCTGACCAGTTCTATGTAGTAACATTTCAGAGGGGTTGAATGCATAACAAATTTTGAGCGACCAAATTATGAATTTCCACACCACTGATACATAATTGCAGTTTGCTTATTGATGTTGTATGATCAAGGATTACCGCGTGACTGGAAATGTATTTTCATTCTCTGAAGTGTAATCAATGATCCTCAACCTTTTCTTCAAATCAGAAAACCTGTGCAAAGTCCTATGCAGTGTGTGGAAGTGCTGGTCAGCATTTGCATTCTGTGAATTTGATAAATAAACATGCATCAGTAAGAATGCGTAAAATCAATTAACTAAAGAAACCATGCGTGGCACTACGAAGATGTAATTCTAGGTGCCTCAGATGCAGTCATCTGCATCTCCAGTTATGTTTACTAAGATAAGGAAAGTTATTTGTGTGTTTTAGCATGCAAGGTATTTGCCAAGAGTAAATTTAAGTTTCTGTTGAAATTAATAAGAGATTTCAGGTTCATAATAACTCGTATATGTTTTGATTAGTGAGAAGTCCAATATTTCCTGCTATTAACATCTACAGTAATGCATAGTTCAAACTTACAAATGCAATTAGAGAAATTTAATTAAGAAAACAAGTATACCATTAATCGAATTTTCTGCATGTGTTATCTGGTTTCCATAAATAGAAATGGCAAAAGAGCCTATTCAAAGAGCTTATTAAATTTTTTGCATACATTTAATAGCAATGTCTATTCAAAACCCACACAAATGTAGGAAAGATAAAGGAAAGTAAAACATAGGAAGGTTTGCAAGCCAGTAAATCCTTTATTGTGTTGGTTTTTTTTGCTGAAAAGAACAGGCATGAGATGTTGATTTCAAAACATGATACCCTCTGACTGTATCTAGTAGCATTCTTTAAATTTGATTCACCATTGTTCTGCATCTTACTTCACATCTATTTTAATACAAATGATTATTTAAAAAAATGGTTAAATACAGATTGCAGATACTCAATCTGGAGTTGAGGTCATTCGAGATGATCATCTTTTGACTTAGGCACTGGAGTTGCTGGTGATAGCGACAAATGCTTCCAATGACCTGAAAGGGAAAAAGTGAAGTGTCTGTCTCACCTGGCTTCAAATCCAGGTGACATTCTTTCATTTAATTCTATCTTTGTGAGCTGGTGAAGTAACTGCTGTAAGAAAGCAGTTGTTTATGTCTTCCATACGTACCTGCAACAAAAATTACCCAGCAGCTGAGGCAGGGCCTAGGCTAGCCATGCTTCAGGGTAATGGTGGCATCACACCACAGCTGAGGTTGCCCACCACTGTGTTGCAGTACCATGCAGGAGTGCTCCTGGGCTGCCTCTCAGTTTATTGTCTGCTGCAGGGGAGGCAGAGAGAAGCTGCAGCCCTGGGTAGAATCTGAGGATCCCAGCTGAGGAAGCCTGCTGAGCCTGCCCTCGGGAGATTTGAGACTCATGGCACTGCATAAAAATAAAATGGTAAGCATTTGGACTTGTCAAACCTAAGAAGAAAATTAGTTCTATTCCAGCTGTAACCAGGACACTCTTTTTTGAAGATTCTTGTCTGTAGTTTATGATAATATCACAAAATGAATGATTTCTCAGAAGCTAGAGAGTTTCACTGAACTCTCAATGCATACCCAAGCTATAGTGTAGCTTAGGTCTTTCAGAGGTAAAGATGAGGGCAAATGGAGATTCAAAGCAAGGCATTGTAATTTTAGCATTTCAAAAAGGAAGTTACTGTCAACAAGATAAGGACATTATAAGAGTTCGAGTTAAATGTAAGTTATATATGTGTGTAAGATATGTAATGATATGTATCATTAATATAGTTCAATATGCAACTTTAAAATATTAACCTTTTTCTTTCCTTAAAAATTCAGAACTCATTCTAAGAAAAAAGTTATTATATCAGGACTTCTTGAATCTTCATGTTTTCCTTATTGACCTTCACAGTCTATCAGGGACTGGACACAAGTAGTTGCTGTAAAGTATATCTTTTTAAGTATTAGAAGTATGTGAGAATGTAGGGACAGGGAGAATTCTATTCTTAAGATGATTCAGTGTATTTTAGTAGCAGTTCATTGCTAATGTAATTTTCAGCAAGTATTTTCAAAATTTTTTTGGTATTATTCCTTCCTTCTTGAAAAATGATCTAATTATGTTTGCATCAAAAGTTTGTGCAAGTTGAAATGTGAGAAATAGTTTAAATATGTTTCTTAAATCTTTCAAAACAAAATCTCTGAAAGTCTAATAGTCTTATGTTGATGAAGCAGTACACAGGAGATGTGAACCTTCTTTAATTAACTGAATAATGGTCAGAATGGCCATTTATTTAGGAAGGGGACCCAGCATATTTCCCAAATAATAGCTGTATAAATTTTCAAACTTATGGGAGCAGCACAGAAGTCTATGTGTCAATGCAATCTTAATTTCCCTAGACATCAGGATTTAAAATAATTTAGAACCTACGGTAAATATCAATTTTGAGAATTACCTTAGAATACTTCTCACATGCGTTCCAAACAATATTGCTTTGATTGAAACTTTTGTTTATAGGTACCCTGAAAAATTCTTTGTTTCAATGATGCTATGTTTTATGAGGGCTGAAGTCAGGCCAAATCCTGAAAACAGAAAAGTCTTAATATGTACAATTAAAGTAGCTTAACATAAAATGTTTCAACAAGAGTGGTTATGTTTAATAGGTTTTGAGATTAGAAAGGTACATCTCCAACATCTTACACTCTCCATTACTGGTCTGGGTAGAATTTCTGGTCATATGCATGACACAATCCTCAAGTATGCACTTGTCTGTTTGGGGTTTTTTGTTTGTTGGTCTGGGTTTTTTGGGGGGTTTGGGATTATTTTGTTTGTGTCTTTTTGCTTTAAATTATAATTATCATGCCCATAACAGAGTAATATTTCAGAATAGTGTATTTCAGAATAGTTGTATAAGAAAATACTCATTCAGTGATTTTTATTAGGCTTTGTTTTTTTTAAAACATAATAAATCTGCAGTAAACTAGGGTCCAGGATTAGCATTATGATCTCTGCTGGTTTGACTTGACTTTGGTAATCTGAGTAAAGGATAATTAGTGTAGTAGTCTTTATTTAAATATAGTAATTATTATTGTTGTCGTTAGCCTTCATTACAGCACTTGTGACAGTGCAGGCAAAGCCTGTGGAACAGAAATTAATATCATCTTCTTGACGGTTGAATATCTTCGGCATTAGAAATAAAGGACCCTTTGGTAACTGGTAAGGAATCAGTGCTGGGGAAAGTCGACATGAAAAATACTTTTTGTTTTGTTTTCATGGGGAAAGGGTTATTAAGTGTTTACATCTACTTTTCTATCATTTGTGCTTTGTTCATGCTCTCCTTAGAAGGAAGTTAGCAGTGTGCCACACTTGCTTCATCAAGAAATGTTTTCAAAACAGGTTTTGAATACATTTAGGACATTTCACCGAGCTTTGCAAGGAGTTGGTTTGAGAGAGGGCTTGGAGGGATTGTGGTTTGTCTGGAAGGGGGTGTTACACATAGTTCACTTTAAAGCATTCTGTGTTTTTTTACTTTGAGCCACTAGGCACTTTTCCTTAATATGAAAGGGATTTCTAAGGGATTCATTTTTATCAATCTAGAGCATTGATAAAAATAGCATGTGTTGAATTAGAACATTCCATGCAAAGATTTTATTGGAAGGGTGATGGAGGCTGCACAGTGAAAATTAAAATATGCTTTAAAAGCAAATAGAATAAATCCCAAATCAACACAATACAAATGAAATAGCAAAACAAATTACATATATGAAAGAATCATGTGGAGGTTGTCTTTGTCTTGTTTTGGTTTTTTGCCAGTGCCTTTTAAAAGGACAAAGTCATGTTGTTATGGGCTGATTTACCATTGCTTTGAATAATTTTAATCATATGCTTTGATGAAAACTGTGTATAAACCACAACTTTTCTGTTTTGGCTGATGTGGACTCTCCAATACTTATGGTTGTTTGAGGTTATTTTAAGCATTTTCTTGAACTGTTTCTGGCATCCTGCTGCTCCCTGTCATATATCTCTTCCCAGTTTTAAATAAAAAACTGCATGACAGAGTAAAGCATGTCCAATTTGATCAGGCATTGCAGTTCTCTTGCTCCATATTGTCTACAGTCATATGGAGTCTATTGCTTCGTATCTAAAGCACAGTGTGCTAGTAGCATTAATCAGTCATAAGATCATTATTAATAAATCGCTGCATATCAGTAAATAATGACTTCATCCAGAAAGAGCTGAATCAGTGAGTGTTTTTTCATGAATTTATTTAAAAAAAAAAAAATCTTACTGTTTCATAAGTGGAAACCTTGTTGATAAAGTTTGCTTACATGATTACTGTATCTAAGTGATTTAGGTGGTTATTTTAAAAGCACTGTAAATGCCAAGTGTACTGCCCTTAATCTGTGGAATTATTCCTCATAATTCAAAATCCCATTAAAGTCTTGATCTTGAAAAGACCACAGTCAGACAGGCTACTTGTGTCTCAAATCTGAGCAAGTTGTGTAATATGTTTTCTCACTTCATTCCCATTTTGTTGATTTAGACAGAGATGAGCAAGCCTACGGATCTGAAGTATTTACAACCCTGATGTAACAGTTTGAATCACTCCTTATACATGTTGTTATCCATGGGGCATGAGATAATGAAGTGTTTTGAGTCCTTTTCCTGCATAGCTCTGTAGATATGACAGAGGTCTGCAACAATTTTAATCTTTTCCTCCCCACACTAAATTAGGAGAAAGTCAGTGTTGAAAGTTTTATGTATTAAAATTGCTCTTTTGTACTCAATAATCCAGTTCAGGAAGATTCTTTGACCATGAGGAATCTATCACAGATGTGATTTAGGTCTGCTATTCACCCCCCAGTTCTTTCAACTTGCTGTATGTGTTAGGTCTGTATTATTTCTGTAATTATGTAAGCATCTTACATGACTGTTGGAGGCAATCAGTGTTAAAGTCCTCATATTACAGAAAAAACACAGTCTGATGGTTGCATCTAGCCCTCTGCTTAAGAGGTCTGAAACTATCATCCCCTAATTGATCAGGTAATGCCAGTTAGAATTATTATTCTCTGTCTCACAGGTCTATCACATGATTACAATACACAGCAAATGATCATAAATTGACAGCAGTAACAATGTAGTCAAGCCAGATACCCTGTATGAATGTGCTGCGTCTTGCAAATGTTGAATATCGTTGTATCACTTGTCTCCATTAATATTCTTTATTAAAAAAATAATAATCTATCCTACTGTTTCAAATTGCTTAACACCAATTCAG
Source organism: Bolborhynchus lineola (assembly GCA_025448015.1). Lineage (NCBI taxonomy): Eukaryota > Metazoa > Chordata > Aves > Psittaciformes > Psittacidae > Bolborhynchus > Bolborhynchus lineola. The sequence goes on along the minus strand of JAOEHX010025510.1, from coordinate 4,044 downwards.
GAAATAAAATTGGCCTGAATAATGCATGAACTTATTAGCTGCAAATGGTAAAAGATACAGCATGCATAGTTATGGTTTACCAAAAATATGTTGAACTTAAGGTTTATATAGAAATTATGTCACTTATTTTGCTTGGATTCTGGCATCAAAAATTCATTTATCATTGAGCTTTGTTTGAAATTCCTTCAGGTTCAGACTTCTTGGGATTCTGAATATAATCACAGCAGATATGTGTACATCTCTTATTGCTTAGCTGAGCACAGAAGATTTAGAAGCAACCCTAGAGGAAGAAATCCACTCCCTTGATGCATTCTCGAAAATCATTAATGCTTTCTGGCTGCAGCATGGAAGTGGGTCATGCTAGCAGAGCAATGTAATTAACCTTCTTTGTAAATTAAATGTGCTAATGTGTTATGTAGTGCACAGAATTTGGATAGAATTATTTCTACTTCAGTGTAGGTTTAGTTTGGAAGAAATAATTTTCAAACAGCTGCTCTGGGGCTTGGGAATTTGGAACAGCTTTTGCTGTTCTTAAACCGGCTATCAAGTACCTGGGGCTAAGAACAGCTAAATGTGAAATGTAGTTGTATATTATTATACATAGGATCAATATTTCAAAAGGCCATCTAAGCTCTTTGAGAAAAGAAGGATTTCCCATTTTTTCTGTAAACCACAAAAGAAGCATAGGTGGAAATACTTCTTTTTCTCATCACTTCGAGTTTAGCAGACAGGCTTCTGTATAATGCAAAGATGGCAAAAGAATAAATAAATTATTCATGTAGCCATCATTAATTGGGAAGGCTCTTCAGCAATTGTGGAAGGGGAAAAATCTTGCATAATCCATAAATGTAAAATATGCCATAAAAAATTAATACTTTATATGAAAGGTGAGTATTTACTAACCATTTGTGCATAAATTTGTGAAATGCATTCCTTTTCTTCCTTTCCTTAAGGACAAGGGTGAGCACACTCCATAACTTTCTTTCCAAAAGATATTTCCTTTGTTAAGGAAATGTGGTAGTTCTTTTGTCTTACCTATTTAAAGCACAGAAACATGATGAAAAGGCAACAGATTGAAATTCTAGGAGCTTTACGAAATAAATAATGCACAGTGCCAGCTATAGCTGGTGTACTGGGGGAAACGGCTGCATGTCCTGAAGGCATGCTAAAACTCTCAAAGCAATGAACTCTGGAAAGAAACTACAGCTTCTGTAGGTGGTTTTACCTGAAGGGATGCTTATGACCCAAGAGTTGGGAAGAAGTTTCTGAGAAACAGAAACTCATTTAGAACATGCCCAAAATTACTCAAAAATAACTGGATGTGCTTATTTTCTGTTGTCCTAAGGTGGGGGCTGGCCAGGCTCCCATATGGGTTCATTTGTAGCTCAGCCTGCTTGTAAGTTGCATGACAGCTACCTTATTTGCAAAGGCAAAAAGAAGTAATTTGAGGAGACTGTGAGTGAAGCAAAAGTACAGCTGCAAGTGTGGAAACATAAATAACTGTATGAGAGACTTCATTAGCAACTGCTAACCAAGTAAGAAATAAATGCAGCTGTTGCTGTGAAAATTCATATGGCAGCATTTTGACTGATTTCTATAGAACACAGTAATGTGACATGAGAAACTCCTATTGTAAATTGTAAATGTAAATAAACACAATTTTGTTGAAAAATCCCTCCACCAGGTTTGTTTAATATGTTAAATGAAAACTGTAGAGGCCTTTTATAAAAGAAACAAGCAAAGTGCAAGGGAAATTGTATGAATACTTTGATCATTGAATGTAGAGGTATAATTTTCCTCTAAAAGGGTCATGCATTCTTTTTTTACTTAAAGAGAAATGCTGAAAATGGGTAGGTATGCAGAAGACAAAGTGCAAAGTGTTAGATATCGTTATCAGCCTAAGATCATTTTGTATTTTTCTTCCCTTGTTGCTAAACACCTAAAATTGACTTATTCTTTCTTTTCACTTTCCTTTCTTTCTCTTCCTGTTTGCAGTGTGCATGCTGCTTTTTAGAAGTCAGTGATTTTTCTCATCTATATTCATATACATTTTACACTCTCATTACCTGTATTATGGGACATGGAGTTTAGTGTTTCTTGAGTGCATGACTAACATCAGAAAACATATATAGCTTATGAAAACAGAGAATGAATTGAAAGTTATGTCACAAATCTAAAGTTGATTGATACAGCAAGTTTAGCAAAAAATAACTAGGTTGGTTGTGTTTATACAACAACAGTCTTAGCTTTTTTGTTAAAATTTCATTAACTGAAAACCAATTCCATTGGCTACAGGAACTGGCTTGCTTAAACTTTGCCTTACTATCACAATAATGATTTTCTCATTACATGGTGAACAGCATTGCAAATGAAGAATGATATTGTGGTCACTCTATGTGTGTGCAAGCAAACATATTGAGTATTACAAGCAAAAGATAGATCAAGAAAAATCAAGAGACCTTATGTTTATTGCTTGTATCCTTGTAAGGAAGTGAGTCATACCTAATAAAGTATATTTGGCTTCTCAGAGGGGCTATTCAGCCTAGGCTAAACATTTGTGTCTAGTTGCATATGCTACCTCTGACACGTATATCCCTGTTCAGCTATGTGCATTTGTGATACTGTTTAGCTAGCTATGGTATCTTGAGCAACATTTCATCATGTCGTCAGGATAGAAAATACACCTGAAGTAACCCTGATTAAGATGTGCCAATATCTGAATGATAAATGTCATAGGAATTGCAAATCATTACTCCCTGAGGTATTCATCTACTGTCTCAGCATGATTTCAGGGAACTCTCAGCCTCTGTTATGCTGTCTTTTGAATCAGCTAGTCTATATCAATTCAAAAGGTCTATATCAATTCAAAAGGTCTATAGCAACTGTGATCCCATGATACCTTTTGTAAATAGGATCACTAACCCCAATATGCTGCCCAAATAGCAAGTTCTAGTAACAGTCAGTCAAGTCAAATTCCCCCTGTATTCCAGTGTCAGGTAAAACATTCCTCACTTCCTCCTGTGCTGTTTTCCTCTTAAACCTCATGAAAATTAATGCATTCAGTACTCTAGGAAATCTAAACTTATTGCAAGCATATTTTTTCCTACTTTCCCCTGTTCTTCCAAGAAGTGTTGCAGAAGCTAACTTGAAGCTCACTGCAGATTGATTTGCTAAATGGCTAGACTGAGATTTCAAAGTCATTAAGTTACTCAGCTCTCTTATCCATCACAATTAGGGTTAGACACCCAAATATCTTCATGTCTAGACTTACTGATGGAAGATATAGTTGCTATTCTCTCATGGAAGATTATAGTTAATAATTAGGATTAAGGTGTTGGCATGCATATTAGAAATCACTGCAGCCACAGAACTCCTTTATCATCTGTATCTGCAGTAGATGCAGGGACAACTTGTCAGTAACTGTATTTGCTTCATAAACTGCTTTATGTAGGACACAGCAGCTAATACCAAATGTCACTTTCACAGCAGAACAGCAAAGATCCATTCCAGTTCTGACTGTAAAGCTGAAAAAGCAGCTGAAAACAGTAGCTGAGTCAGACTAAACAAAAAATTAGCAGGTCCAGTTCTGAGTTTTGAGTATATCTGGATGTCATAATACTGTAATTCTGTTTATGCAGTACTATGTGTGTTAGCATAAGGGTGCATCTTTCCTGTCCACAATTCCCGATGCATTACTTCCTATCTATATTCCTCTCTCTTTATGACTTTGCATCATAGATTTGAATAAAATTACACACTTGAAGGGCCAAGGCCAGATCAGCTCCTGCTCACTTGTAAAGCAGGTAATCTAAGATCATTTAGGAACCTCTCATAGGAAAAATACTCTTCTTTGAAAAGCGACAGCTGAGACTTAGCTTTGTGAGCTCCCCTGGAAGCAGAAAATATGTGAGTTGACAAGAAAAAAGAATGGGGCAGTTTAGATGTTGTGGAGGACTGGTTGCAGGAGAGAGGTCATGTAGACATAGAAGGGTTAAATCAGCGAGAATTAGGAAAGTACCGAACACAGCTGCTGTAAGCAGAAGA
>JAOEHX010025509.1:17500-20043 GCA_025448015.1 Bolborhynchus lineola | reverse complement strand
GACAGCCTGGACTGGCAGGTAAATTTCCCTGAAGATAGTGGCAATAGAGGTTAGAGCACCATATTTATCTCAGGCTACTTAGTAAATAGTGAGACACTGCAAAAACAGCAGTTGTAGATTTAGCAGCAGGAAGGTGTCATTGAAAGGCAGTAGCAGTCCAGCCATGCTCTACTTTGCCTTCCATTTGCAGCATCCCACCCTCAGGTATTTGGCTAAGGTCAGATAAATGAGAGAGATTTTTTTCTCAGGTTTCTAGTGTTCCTCAGCAATTTTTAATATGAGAGAAAAGGGCAATAACAACTTCTTTAAGCTGTTCTTTAAACTTCTAATGTTTTCAGTGTCACCAGAAAATACTGCCTGTCAACTTAGATATTACTCTGGTTTTGGTTTGATACTTTTGGTTTCTGAGTTTGGTGTAAGAGGCACTCATGTCCCACAAAAAAATATGCTTGTCCTTTTTAACTAGATTCCATAGGCTGAAATTTATCCATGGTAAATGTTTCACAGTAAATTATGCAGCCAGTTCCACACAAGCATCTTTTACTCTCCAAAATGAAGGCGAGCACTCAGTCACGCAAGTACACGGTGCAGCCATCCAGCTGTTTGTGTTTCCCCCAGGCATTCAACACTCCTCACAAATAACTACACTTTGCACTTCTGTAACACACATCCTGTGACCCCACAGTGCAGCCGCAAAGGTGGGGTAAACACCTCTATTTCTATTTTATAGGTACTTAGCACTTCTGAAATGCAAGCTCAAGGCAGGCTGTGTTGAACATCTAAGCTTGGGGAAATCTTCCTGGAAACCTGATGGAAAATACTGGCTCAAATATTACTGGTAAGTCAAGTGGTCAGTGGCAAATGTGGCTGTTGGAAGGTGGGTTTCCTCTGCAGTAGTCCAAGCTTCTCCCCATTTTGTTTTTCTGTGGTACAGCATTCATTAAAGCCTTTGCCGTGACATGTCATTGCCAATGTGCCAAATCCGGAGCAGATCACATCCTCTGCTCTTCTGTAGCAGATTTGTGAGATAATCTATTATAGATTAATCATTTCAGTCTTCTGGTGCAATGTCAGAAATAAATTGGGGTTATGAAGCTGGAGGGAAGCCACTTTTGGGGGCTGGTGTGTTCTCATTGACGCTCCTTATTTGACTTTGAAAACAGTGTCATGATGAGATTTTTGAAGCTGATTGTTGCCCTGTGGAATCCAAATCACAGGGTAAAAATGCTGGGGAGTAAGTTTTCATCTCCACAAATATCAGCTCAGTGATGAACAGTAGGTGGTTTTCAAGCCATTTCCTTTCCTCTCCTCACAACATGAAATGTATCTGGGCTGATCCATTGCATCTCTTTACAATAATGGACAGCAGAAGAATAAATAGAATAAAATAAAGCCCCTTTTAAGGACTGAATATCTGCTGGAGATGGAGGTATCCAACCCAGGAAAATAATGCAGGCCAGGAATTCTGCCAAATATACTGTATGAAAACATTTATTTGCATAATTTTAAATAGTCTCTTAACGTTTTACCATGTTACCCATTTTACCATGGGAACTGTGACAGCTCCCAGGTGTCAGACAGTGAGTAATTTGCCTAGTACTGTAGTCCTTGTTACACTCCAAACTGAATCACAGCAGGTCCTTGGTGCCTCCAAACCAGAGCAGGAGTTTAGTGCACAGGGAGAGGCTATTCTCCCACTTAGCTCCCCGGTCTCTTCTGCAAGACAGGAAGATCTCTGAATTGGGTATGAACTAAGAAATGAGACATTCAGTTCTATCTGCTGCCATGTACCATCTACCTAGACAGCAAGGCTTTATCAGTTATTGAATGCAAACCTGCAGAGACTTCATGACATGCTTTACCTTCCGAAGGATGGCAGAATATTGCAGGGAATACAAGGAGCGGATAAGCACTATTTTCGTTTCAGTTTCTTTTGCTTGGGTGCAAAGTAAATCAAACCAGGCTCCATGCTGAGTGATATATCATATAAAGCTTCGATGTGATATGTATCCAACGATTTGTTTTTCACTACAGTAGCTTTTCACAATCCATAAGTCAGATGGAACGTAGAGAGATTTCCTAGCTTGAAATGCAAAGCAATTTTTCTGAGATATGCTGGGGATTTTTTCCATACCAAGAACAGTTGCTGAAGAACACAGCTGCAGATAATGTGCCAGAGCATTCCCACTAATGATTTACTCGGAAGATACAGTAGTAACTAGAGTCCCTTACAGAGATCTTCTTAGCAATTAATGCATTAGAAGTGTGTGTTCAAGCAACATTAAGACTGTAGCAATAAAAGAAGCAGCAGAAGAAAATTACTAGCATGAACTGGTTTGAACTGATCCATCTTCTACTTGTGACCTGTCTTTTATATTCAGTGGGCAATAATGTGTCATACACGCACTGAAAATGCTTGATGCGTGATCCTAGTTAGGGAAAAACATAGATAAATAGCGTGTCAAAAAGGTTTGCCTTTGGAATAGCATTAGGACATCGATATGATTGACAGATCACAACAGTATATTATTTAAATGTGATGG
>JAOEHX010025509.1:0-12500 GCA_025448015.1 Bolborhynchus lineola | reverse complement strand
CAGTGGAACTATTAATTAACCTGAGGGCAGTCCCTCGCCCACTGCGAGCACAGCAGGATCCATGCAAGGGGCAGGGGATGATGAAGATTTGGACTTGAATTCCAGAAGAGATGTTCACAAAGGGACACACTTCCCCCGAGGAGCTACGGGGTCACACTGACACCGCTGCCATCTACCACAGATCTTTTTCAGCCTGAATCACTCATCGCTTCTCATACTGTGTTCTTAATGCAGCACTGAGGTTAGTATGAAAATACCATCTATCTGTCAGCGTTGTACCTGTGCCTGTGGTGGGTACTTGTTCTCACGTGGACTAGAGACCACTGATTAAACGCGCTCCCGTGCCGCTGGTGAGCAGTCACAGCACACCAGTTTGGACAACCGTGTGTTCTCACTGAGCCCTCTTGGACTGTGCAGTAATTAAAAAGTCATGAGTCCTATTTAAATATAGGGCATTGTGTCCTAAACCTTCGAGTGCCCGTGGAGGTGAGTAAGCTCATTCTTCAAGGATGTTCTCTGGTCTGTGTACATGCACCAGCTTCATCCAAAGGATGTAGGAAATGCCAGATCCAGATTTATGAATTCCACTTAGTTTGGAGGGTTTCTCGTTTGGGGTTTTTTTAAATACATCACTGAGGAGTTCCAGGGATGGCAAAAATTAATAGTAATGAGCTAATTACTATACCAGCTGCCTACAAAGAGAGGTCCTGTAGGCAGACTCCTGCCCGTTTGCCTGCTGGTTAAACCACCACTCTAGAAATAACGAAACGAAACTTGTTTTCCTTTTATAAACATCTCTCAGCATCAGCTTTATATGGCCCACAGCACCAGCACTGCCGAGCTTTTAAGTTCTCGACGTCCAGCCAGAATCTCCCCTAGCACATTCTAACACATTTTACTACCTCACGCAGGGTAGAGCACAGCCACCTCCTCAAGCGGATGCTGCTGCGGAGGGGCGCACCATCTGCGTGCCTCCCGACGTCCGAAGCCCCTTCCCGACTGCCAGCCCTTTGAAAAGCCAGCCTGTTCCTCTGATTGATTCACTTTTTAATGAACTGGGAAAGACTGTGAACTCAAACCCTGACACCTCCACCTCCCTCCCTCGCTCCCTCCCGCGCCATCCCTGCAGCAATGTGCCGATTATATTTCAAGTTATTATGGGATTAATACAGCTGCCCCCGGTGCCTCTTTCCCCTGAACTTCATCAATAAAAGTTGTGTACTCTTACTCCAGCTCATTCAGTTGCTCCCTGAATCTCTCCATGTAACCTGTGGTGTGTCAGCAAAGCTGTATCATATCAGCCCTTCAGAGCCGCCAGTGCTGCTAGTGGTTAGACCCTACTTGTGACGTGGTTCTTCTGTATGCTTTGTCTGTCAAGAGGACATCTTGAGCTCTGCTATGCACCTCCTCAGCTCTCTAAGCGGGTAGCACATAGTTAGAGCTATTGAAAATAGTGAAATAAGGTAATTCACACAAAAAATAAGTAGATCATGCCAGTGGCAGCTTTGTTTGAGCTCACAGTAGAGCTATAAACCAGACTCTACACGGGCCAGTTCAAGTAGGAGGAAAAAGAGAAGGTGGGGAAAGCAAAAGACCTGGGCCCAGCCCAAGCCCATATTTCACACATGGCATTTCTTTCTACAGTACAAGCTTCAGGTTTACATTTTTGTTGTGTTGTAGGTATTTTTCCCCCCCAAGAATCCTATTTTCTAAACCCATCATTAAAAATGTAATTAACCGGCTTATTCTTTGGAAAATGTGCAGTTGTTTACAAAGGAATTGCCACATAAGCTGCCACCTTCGACTGTGCTCAAGTAGGAAGTTATGCTCTTGTTTACAACTGTGCATCAATTCCACAATATATTTAGTTTTGGTACAAGTTACATATAAGATTCTTACGGAGCTTAATGTTGCAGCAAATAACACATATAGTAAGCGAGTAGGATTTATCACTGGCTGTAATGTCGTAGTACATACTCTAAATCTATATGGTGAATGATATACACACACACCCATGCAAACCAAATGGAAATATATTCAGTTTAAGAAGTGATGGATTGTGTTTGCTTTCATTTTTCTCATTTTGTGTTGCAGGAGAATGGAGATCAAGCACATCCATGAGAAGGGTGACTCGTTGGGATCACATCCGGGAAGCACCACACTCGCTGATGAGCAGGTTAGAGAAGAAACTGCGCTTTGCTACCCGTGGCATGAGAGGGGGGTCCCTCACTCCTGAGGGACCCAGCGTGGCTGGTGGGCCTCCCATTGAGTCCCAAGATGCTCCCAGAAAGCAGGAAACGTAGAGCCAGGTAAAACATCTCCCACAAGGTGGCTTTTTCCAAAGTGCTTTGCTGGAATTTTCCCCTTTAAATTATTTTGCCTTGCTTTTCCCCTTCTGGTCTCGCTCACAAGCACGGAGGCCGAGCGGCTCTGCTTAAATAACACATCTACAATGTTGCAGTATCTTTTTGAACTATAGCAATTAAATGGAAAATAGAAAAATCAGCTCAGCATCCTGTTTGGATGTAATTAAAGGTATAATCTGTTCCATTTGAATACTTCAGTGCTTACCCTTCTTAAAACAACAAATAAGAATAGTAGCTCATTTGCAATATGGGTTTTTTTTCCAAGCCAGCTAAAAAGACTGAACTGATGAAGCAGGAATAATTTTTAAATGTGGCATAAGCACAAAAGTACCAACTGCAGCTTTTGAGTGGCTGCTGCAGACCCCACGTCTGAGGGCAGTTCAGTAACAGGGGTATAAGCTTTATGGCAAAGCATCTTCCACTGCTCGGTATCAGCATCTCGGTATGGCTGATATAATTACCCATCGAATACATCAGTGGAATGAATCTCAGATACCCAAAAATACAGCAGTGGGATGTGTATTGGCTCAGCCTTTTCGGGGCTCTTTGATCTGCAGGTTTTTTCCTAAGAATAAAAGAGAAATACCACATTCATCGCCCCTTTGTTTTCTGTAGGCAGCTGATGATTTTACAGCACAAAATTAGCCTATTAATGCCTGGCCTATGAATTATAGCTGGGTTTTTTTTCCCTTCTATTGGACATTTCTCTACTGCTCAAAGAAATTGAAGTCAGGTGTAAAGTTAATATCTGCCTTGTTCATTTATTCATATTGTAAGCAATCAAGATTTCCCCAAATCACAGGGCAATCTCTCACCTTCTGAGAATTAGTATAGGCCCTGTTCTCTCAATTTAGTTTAACAAACCAACTGGCATAAGTTCAATGGAAGCAATGATTATTCTGAGAGGTTACGGCGAGCCACAGAAGCTGTTAGTGGAAAGCTTGCTTGTAAGATCCCTAAGAGGAAAGGTATATGGATATTCCAAAATGTAATTAACAGCGTATTCCAACGCTGTGAGACAGGAACATCAGCTGGAGCCTGCTGCACACCGAGAGCTTCAGCTTCCCAGCGGCCACCACTCCAGGAAGGGCAAAGGACACCAGGAGCACCAGAGGGGACCACGCACCGCTGATGAGAAAGGCAGCAGTGCAGGTTCTGACAGCGGGGGCTCCTTCCCATGCTGCTCCCTGCGTTCGGCTGCTCGGCTCCCTCCCTCCTTCCCTCGTGGGCACTTCTCTGGCTCCAGGACCCAACCAGGCAGAACAGCGCTTCTCCTAATGTAAGTTTTTGTCTCCACTGCATCATCTCCCTCTCAAACCCCAAAGTTCTGTTGAGGCGAGAACATCTCAAGCTCAGCTTTGGGTTCACTGTTACAGTTAATGGGACTGCTTCAACAAAACGGTTGAGGTGTTCTGGGCTGGTTTGCTGGGTTTTGAAGTTCTGTGCCTATCAGGGAATAAAACAAAAGCCTAAAAAGCAAAATAATATTTTTTTAAACATTTTTCATCATTCAGAAAGAAATGGATTTCCAGGCCCAGCATTTGTGGGCTGGGGTGAACATCTTGTGTAGCAGGGAACTGATTGAAACAGACAAAGTGATTACAAAAATGTAAGAGCAATATTACATATGGGATCACAATGGCACAGTGGTCTGTGAGGCCTGTATTAGAGCAGTGAATATGAGACTTCAGAAGGTCCTTAGCACCTCTGAGAACCTCCAGCCCTCCTGTGGGGGGTGCTTGGCTATTTGAAAGCCCAGGCCCTTTTCAGGCCTGGTCCTTCAGAGGCTTGAGCCCTCACATAGCATTCCTCAAGCATCACGCTATTACAGGGACAGCTCATGTTTTGGCCACTGCACTTCACATCTTTTCTGAGCTGGCTGAACAGTGTGGTGTGGCCTTGCCAGTCACTAAAATTCTGCAGTTTATTACTTTAAACACAGTAGCACCGAGAGGCCTCATCAGAAACCCAACAAACTCCAGCCTTTGCGATGCCAGGCCTTGCTTGCCCTTCAGCAGCCAAGCCAGAGGTGAGTAAGGGCAAAACAGCACCGTGAGCCACCAGGCAGGACCAAGTCTCACATCCGCAGCCACCGCCTCAGATGCTGTTGCCCCCTCCTTGACCTGCGCAGCCTCCTGCACGCCAGGAACATTTCTGTGAGCTTCGTGCTAGAACTGCTGTTAAACACAACAGAGCCTGGCTTGTTAAAAATACCCACGGAGGAGGGAGGAAGAAAAGCCCTGCACACAGCTGCGTCTGCCTCCGGTAAACAGGGCTTTTGTCAGGCCTTGGGCTCAGACAGGACCACTCTGCTGCAGGTGAGTGCACTCCTGACTCTCAGCTGGGCCTCTCTGGCTGAGGTTTAAGCACGGGCCTTTCACCTGCCACTTCCCAGAGCCAAGGCCCTGCGCACGCTGGGTGCGTGTTCCCCATTCACCGCTGACGCAGCAGTTTGCTCAGCAGCACTCCTCTGCCCCATGGGCCACCCTTCAGGAGCCGGGCCGGAGCCATCCCATCCCCCAGGAAGAGCTCTGGGAGACAGGAACCTGTTTCTAAACGAAGCGGCGCTTATCTCATGCATGCCACAGGTGTGATGTCATCCCCGCCGGCGAAGGAAGGAAGATGTCTGCAGCCTCCACCATGCAAAGAGGCAGGAACTGAAGGTAACGTGTCTGAGACTTGGTTAGAGCCTGGTGATAATTAAGAAGCATAATTACCACTGCAGAGATAATTCCTCTCTGAGTTCTTACAAACAAGTTTTTAATTTGCACCAAAACTTCACATTCCAGATTTCAAGTGAACCGCGAGCGCTGTGAGCTCGGCGAGGACTCGAGGCAGTGGCTGGCAGGTTCTGCCAGGCTCCAGGGCAGGAGCAGAGAGCCGCCAGCAGCCCTGGGTGCGCGCAGGTAAGCGATGCCATTGCTTTAGACTGCCTCATCTGTTGTGCAGTGCGACAGTGAGAGCTGCGGCAGATAAACTTCTGCTTTTTATTAAAAAGGAAATCCAAACCAAAACCCCAAACAACTTATAAGGTAATTGATTGGTTTCTTCTAGTCTTTTATTAGTTGTGATTAAGGAGCTAGAGTAGCCCTGTTTACACAGCTCAAACAAGTCAGGACCTGCAGTACATTATTGGCTCGCGGCCCACAACTTGCAGTCCGTTCTCAACAGAATCAATCTAGAGTTGAAAACATCCCCTGTAGGAAGCGTACACATCCCTGCTTATACAGGAACAGAAAACAGTAATAACTTCAGGTCCTGTAAGTTGCAAGTGCAACTTACAGAGATCAGCCCTGACTTGTCATTGCTCTCAGCATGTTCGTGATGAGATCAGAGTGCTTCACAGAGGACTCATACTTTCAACTTGACAAGGGACATAGGTGAGCGTGTTACACTTCACTGTGACTCGCAGCTCAGGCTACAGAAATGAATCGAGAGCTCCTCACTGTTTAACATGCAGTCAAAGCACTGCCAATCTAAAATGGCTGATCAGTAATACTTTAATTGCAGTTTCATAGAAACAAATTGCTATTTAATTGCAATAAGCTCTTGTGTGGCTGAGCTGGACTGACAATAGGCATACACCTGGTACTAACAGTAGCATGCAGCAACAGTGGTTATCGGTACTTCACGTACAGGAGGCTCAGGCAGTGAAATGGGACCCGGAATGTGTAATTTCACACTGAAGAAATGTAACGCTTAAAAAACAGATGTACATAAATGTTCCTATCTTGGTTTTATTTGTTATTTAATAGGGCTGTTCGGCCTGGAGATCCTTGCAAAAAGCCTCGCACTTGACAAACAACTGCCAGCCAAAGAACCTGAGAGAAAAACTGAAATCAAAATGCTCTTTTGAAAGGTCTGATGGTGCTCGACAGCAGCTGACAGTGTGCAGGACGTGGTGCGGCGATGGGCGCCTGTTCTTTCTTAGCATTTACCCTAAAATTAGATGATGCAAATTGGATCAGTGTTGACGAACAGGGAAGAAGGGAGACACCCTCCGTGTGGTTAATATTCTAAAGCTGTGACTTAATTTCCTGGCTTCATTTTGGTAAGACATTCTCATTTTATATTTCATAAGGTACTGCGTAAGCTGTTAAAATATTTAAAGATAAATCATGTAGGACTGAAAAGACAGTATCTTGTTGCAAACAGAATTTGGTTTGGAAAGGCTTAATGTCCCCCTGCCTGCCAGGATGCGTAAATCTCATCACAGACAGCTGGATAGGTACAAACATTAAACCCATTTAGAGGGCAATCTTTTTATGGAATTGTTTCATTAATAAGAGTGACAATTTTTATGATTGAGGCGTTCAGATGCAGCATTGACAGAGCCTTTTATCCAGGTTCACCAGGATGAGTTCAGATTAGAGATGTTTCTTTCGGTGTTCTTTAACAGCGTTCATTCCTGAAAGGGAGGAAAGCTCTTAGCGAATCATTAGTTGTGTGACTTTTCAGCAGCAGTAAATGCAGAGGGTGTATTTCAGCCTCAGCATCGCAAATGCATGGGAGAAAAGGTGCAAAAGTACCTATTTTTCCTCACAGATCTCCCCCAAAAGTGACATTTCACAGAAGGACAAACCTAAGTGGTGCCAGCAGCCTTCCACCCACACCTACCATCCCCATTTGAGCCTGGTTTATTGTCTGAAATACCTCTGGTTTCAAGGAAGTGTTTTACCTAAAGCAAGAATACTACTTAAATATGTTCTATTGTATATTCATAGCTCCATTAGTCCTCCTCCAATTTAGCACATCAAAGCAAAGGCTTCATCACTCGCATGTGGATTATGCTAACATGAGTGACATTTGTAATCTTATAGGTCTGCAACTGAAGAAATGCTTTTAAAGTAAGCTATTAAATAGGTAGCTGTGCTTTACAAACGAGTCATATAATAGTTTATTTAAAGCCGTTAATGAACTTCAACCTCTACAGCACTAAATGCGATACTGCATTACTTACTGCCAGTTATTAGCTATCTCCTTAGCACTTGGGAGGTTATATTGGACAGCCAGAACTCTGCGCACGTTAACACTGTACCTTGAGCGCTTACACTGAAAGCATTTAGGAAGACGGCTGCGGTCTCCCCAGCACTTGAATTTGATGTTCATGCACCTTCAGGTGTCTTTTCAAAGCAGCACTGTTTGCAGGCCTCTCCTTGAAGACTTCAACACCGGATCGAAAAGCTCAGAAACTCAGTTAAAAAATAGGTAAGTGCAGTTAATGAAGAAGCCACACAGAGCCTCAGTCGGTTTACTGCTCTTATGCAAGTGGTTTTGTCTGTACTGCCTGACCCTCTGCGTTGCGACATTTTCTCTTCTCTGCACCACTCCTATTTTTCCTCAAGCACTGAAGTGTTAAAAGAAGCAATTCAGCAGCCCCCAATGTGCTGGAGGTCAAGAAATAGAATCTGGAAGTAAATAAAGGGAGAAATCTGCTCTCGGTTGTTCAGAGAGACAAATCCATACATCAGCTTTTTTGTGTTGTGGCATCACAACATGGGAATGTCAGGCTCACTCCGTAACTGAGTGTGCTGAGCAGTGAGCACCACCTCAGGAATGGAATTAAAAAGGAAACCTTAATCACGGCATATTTCAGGTGTATTATTCTCCTGTAAAAGCATAGTTGTTAACGCTGCTTTGTCGTTAGTTGCAGCAGAGGCACGTTCCTGCCATAGATCCCTGTTCCCGTTCTTGCCACAAACGTGAGAACTCGGAATAGTTTTTCCTTGGAATTATTCTGCACTGAGCAGCTGACGGGAAAACCTTACTTTTCTAAGCTGAGGGGAGGCTGGGCTGCTCTGTGGGAGCAAGTTTTGTTTGCTCACGGAGAACAGATCATACTTGAGATCAGCAAGTGCTCAGAAACGGCCCAGGAAATGGGGTTTTCTTTCCTTAAGACTATTGGTGTTAAGAAGTTAGACTCTTACCCAGCACACACAACTTCGTATTGCTCAGATCACAACAGCTGTTGTACTCTATGAATGCTCAATTTGAGCGCTCAGCACGAGGTACAGGCCCTGGGTTGGTTCTTACTCTGTTCCTCTTTGACCTCTGAAGGTATGCACACACGCTCTCCTGCTTGCGCGCTCACAGCCACATGCACGCCCTCAACACAGGTGATGCTGCTACCTGTGTGTGCCTCATCCTTCACTGCAGTATGGACTGAACTGTACAGAATTAAGGATCAAAACACAGATCGTTTTGAAAGAGTGCTCTGTATCCTTGCCGAAAGTACCACGGTGAAGTGGTTTAACAGACGCTTTACCGGCATAAAGAAAAAGCCCCATCCAAACCAGGAAACTGCTTTGAAAGGTAATCAACAGTTCAGGTGATGACTGCATGAGACAGAGTTTCAGAGTGATGTTTTGAACGTCGTTACGAGAAAGGCGAAGCGTCTGAAACCCATAACTCGATTCAGTGTTGTTTTACTTTTTTATTATTTAAATACACCATACTAGAGCAAATGTCTCTGAAAATATCACAAATAAAAGATTCTTCTTCATTCAGCAAATTAGAAGTAGGTGAAAATCTCTACACAGCAGCTGCTATGAGCCTGACTTTTTTTTTCCTTTTCTTGGGATTTTTTTTGCCATGGGAAGTAGCAACATTAGGACAAAAACACTTACATGCATACATACATTGTATTTTACAGAGATACAATAAAAGTGTTTGTGATAGAATATCACAAAAGCCACATCTTTTATCTCATGTTCAGTTTGATTGCAACACATTTCCTTACAACACTTAAATATACAAAGAGCAAATAGAATGTTGTTAAGGTAAAACACAGGGTACAAACTGGCCAGTGCCCTGCTAATTGTTAATGAGGGTAGAAAGCAGATTTCAATGCTTTTTGTAATTAGCTTCATTAGTCATCGTCCCCACCCGCCCCCCAAGATGTCCTCCGGTGGATCTTTTCTCATTTTCTCTACAGTCTCCCATTAGCCCAGGTTCATGGAGTCCTTAATGTTCATATTCAGTCATTTTAATACACCAATAAATGTGGGAAGGGCAATCAAGAATAAAGAAGGTGCAATGGTATGGAGCTGGCATTGATGCTAGCTACAAAGGTGACTTGTCTACTTGGAGACATGGGATCCATCTGTGATGAACAAAATCTGAGATGAAGGCACGCATTCTGCATTACTCTGACCTTTTAGCAGACCTGTAAGAAATAAAAATGGGTATCTTAGCTAGAACACTAAATTGGAGATAGGAAACTACAACATGACTGCTTTTCCTTATGCACTAATCTCTTTTTTATTAGATTACTTTCCAACTGTGACTTGATTAAGGCTTTCTACACTATCCATTGATACCGCCACCATTTCCACTTCAAATAGCAAAGAGCAAACGTTTTCTTTCCACAGTTTCACTACCAAGAGCGAGCAGACAGGAGGGGGAGAAAGAAGAAAACAACAAAGAAGAAAGAAAGAGATGACACCGGTAAATAAGAAGCGCACTGTCTGGTAACAAATCGTACAGTGAGTAAGGTGGGTTTTTCTGGGCCCCTTTTGAACAAGGAAGAAACATTACGCCATGCCTTTGAAGAAGCTCGTAACATGATCTTATAATTGGAAGAAATAGTGTGTAAAGCAAATAAGAAGTGCAGCCAATATCCTCCCAAGGCAACTTTGGTTAATGTGCTGCATTGCACAAGAGCTAAATATAGAGATTTCAGGCCTCCTCCCCCCCACCCCTTTAAAACTCCTCATCTGGTGCGTTAGTTAATGTTACATAAACATTTTAATACATGAAGTCAAACATGTGCTTTCACACTGGTGTTAATGAATTGTGATAATTAAAAGTGTCTAACTCAATAAAAATCTAAACTTCCATGGATAAAATAGAAATGATCATCCACAGTCTTCAAATACAATCTGTTTGCAATTACCAAAATGAAATAATATATATTAGATTTTTATGGGGTTTAAATGACATTTTGCGCTTCCCAGGAAGTTCTTTTTTCACCCTTTCTCTAAGTTACTAAAAGCCTGAGGTCTATTAGTAACTTCAACCCCCCACTTTCAAGCTAATTAAAGTAGTGGAGGCTTGGAGGTTTAATTCCCCAGAGCTGAAGCTCAGTGTGAGAAAGGTAATTTGTCTGTCCAGAACAAAGATTAGGGAGCAGCCAGCAAGCATATTTAATAAATGAGCATCAAATATCCTCTACTATGGACACAGACAACACCAATTATGTAACTACAAGGGAATTGTTGAGTGATATGTAAACCAGAAGATTTTTAAGATCTCTGAGAGACGTAATCTTAACTCATCCTTTATTTAACAGGACAGAAGCTGCAGACAAGCGTTCGCCACGAACACTGCCAACCGGGGGGAAATTTACACTCGGAGGAGGTGGTAACACTGCTGCAAACAAGAACTACTACAGGAGCACTACCAGTACAGCAGAGAGTCCCTTCACGTGGAACAGCGCGCGCGGCATCACGCCCGGTGAGTCTGTGCTCTGCAGGCAGGCAGGACTGAGGTCGCAGAGCTCAGACTGCTCTCACATGGCACAGCAAGCGATGGAAGTTACACCTCCTGTCTGCAGATTGCCCGGGGGAGGCAAAAGGCAGCAGCAGCCACCAGAATTGGGGGACAAAACCCCTTCTGCCTGCGCCAGTCACCCACAGGATTAACCTGCAATCTGTATGGACACAACATCAAGTCCCTGTCACCTCTGCCTATGCAACAGAAATGGGGGTTAATGACAGGAGTCTCTCTTGAATTTAATAAACCCCCCTGTACATGTTCTGCTGTGTCTATAATCTCCAGTGGTAGAATAACCTGGAGACTGATTTATCTTTAATGTTTAATAAGAAGTATCTGTTACAGCCAACACTGTTATAGTGGAATCATTTTAATTAGTGGCCCTGAAACACAGCTTTCTGGAAAACACCTCGGATGTGCACATCTTCACGCTGTTAAAAAGCCCCACCACCACCACCACACAACTCTTGGCACCTGTTCCTGCACCTTCCAAACCTCCAAAAAACAGGAATATCTATGGATTACCAACCTGTCTCCTCCCCTGTATTTCAGTTTTCTGGGGTTCAGGTGCTCTGCAACTCCCCTTTGAGAATTGGCAGAACTTGCACCATTTTCTAGAGAGATTATAATGTAAAGAACCCCAAACTATAACCTCTCCCCAGTACCTGGCCACGTGCCTCAGCACTGGCTGTAGCAATGCCATTAACTACTGAAAACTTGTTCTCGCTGTTTCCTCTTCATTTAGCTTCTATCAATCAGGTGTCTGCAGTTGTGAGCTCTGCAGACCCAGTCCAATTTCACTTCTCTCTCCCATGTTCTATGTTCCTCATCATGTCTACTGCCTTTACTGCAGCTAAATCATTTTTACGTTTTGCGAAGGCATAGTAAGAAACTGATAAAACTAAATGACAATTTAGACACCTATTTGAAGTTACATTAAACTTTACATTCGTGGAAGACAAGTGGATAAACCACTCTTGGCACGGTAAACCTTTTACTGCGGTGTATGAAGACGAATGGTTTTACCTCGACTTTGCAATGGGATAACTATAAATATTCATTTACCAGATTCACTGCTCGCGAGGCTGCATCACAGATTTGTTTCATTAAAATTCACAACAGTATAAATCTATGAATCTTTAACTGTATTTGTACTTCCTTGAGAAGATGCTGCACATTCTCCTCCAATCTTAATTATCTTTGTTCTGCTTAATGATACAGGACTTTTGTACTCGACTCTCTCATCACCTCCATTGACAAATTAAGTAAATAGAAAAGGCCCACGTTTTATTTTGCTGTAATTACATTCCCAGGGTAAGACTTGAAAGAATGCTTAAAATTAATCAGTAAATTTATGCACAGAGAAAAAAACCTAAAAGCAAACAGCGATATTGAAATGTAGCAACACAACAACACCACTACCACGGACACTACCAACCGGGTTGTGCTTTCTTGGACCTGCTTCTCCACAAACTAAAAGCACTACGAACTGCTCTGTACGTTGCAGACTGAGCAGCGTTTGTCCCAGATTTTTTTAATACCCAAATTCCTATTTGCAGACAAACGTTATTTTTTGTGCTCCTCGCAGACATTAATGAAGTTCCTATTGTAAATCTATAAAGAACTACCAACTGAAGTGTG
>JAOEHX010025500.1:7093-26438 GCA_025448015.1 Bolborhynchus lineola | reverse complement strand
GTAGATGCACACCACAGGTCGGTGTATCTGTTTAAATGTACTGTAAACTTGTCACCGAAGTGAATGTTGAGGAATTTTCAGTGGGTGACAAGTATCAGGGAAAGTTAGAATTTGGGTAGGTATTTAGTCGCTTCCCTGCCTGGTTAACGAGGTCATGCTTATTCTGTAGCTGTTTTTATCAGTTCTTGCTTTACTTTTCAATTTAGCAAATACAATTCTTCAGCTATGCACGATGAAATTCAGCGGTTGGTTACTGCTTTGTTAAATGCTCTTAGGCTGGAAAGCAGTTTGCCATGGAAGAAAGAGACTAAAATACTGTATTTTGTGATCGTAATCCCTAAATGTCACCCAGATTATATGTGTGTGTGCATGAGCACTTGTACCTCATGTTTTGAGGAGGGTTTACTTTACTTTGTTGATAATACAAAGGTATATCTAGGAGAAAGATAATATATTGAGTAAATAGCTATCATTTTGCCAAACGCAGTTTAACAGCTATGGTTGCAAATCCAAGATAGTAAGAATCAAATACCTGTCACGTTCCATTTTACAGCAATTTGGAGTAAATCCTTGGAACCGTAAATTACACTCTATCAATATTAATCTGTAAGCAGGCGTTTTGGATCATGTGTGTGTTTTATCAGCTCTACATAAGCCATCATGTTATATCTTTTAATAACCATGCTGTTGTTATTTAAAAGTAATAATCACAATAAAATTAGTGCTCTATTAAATATTATGCTTCTACCCCACTATCTTTACTGTGCTGCACTAATTTATTTTGCAGACAACTGATAACCACCGTATTACTACTCAAATAATATTTGCATACAATTTGCCTAATTTATAGTGTGGGCAACATCATTAATTTAATAGAAGCTGTTACAACCCAATATGTGGGTGTAGTTCGAATACTAAGAACATTATAGGTATTGAGTTTTAATGTTTGCTTAATAACTAACTTTCATTTGGCTGTGGTTTTATGTGGATTTATAGATGTGCATCAGAAAGAAGGGAACTCTTGCGCCTCTGTTTTTCCATAAAATATGAACATATTGCCACTCATTCTAGAAATTCCATTTGCTTGCTTCCATAAAGTGAAATTTGTTGGTTTTAGTGGTTTTTACGGTCCATGAGGAAAGAATATTTTTACTCTAACTGTTTCAAAGTGTTTGGTATCTGTACAAACTCTCTCTATGGCACAGGCTTTCACAGATGATTACTCACTGCAGAGATCAAGTTGAATTTAGCTTTTAATAATCCGATTAATATGTGTGTATACACATGTATAGAAGATGTAAGTACGTAATCTACATGTATCCACAAACATTACACATATCTTGTTGTATACGTAAAGGTTTCTGTCTGACAAGTAGTTGTGTTGCTTAAGGAGTTGAATTTAGCTCATCTATCCATAAATATGTGCATGTGTATATATGTAGTATGTTATACACATCATTACTGTGTACCCAGAAATATGCATGCTTACCCATCAAGCTTTATTGGGTTTTTTGTCTGTTACTTCATAATATTTGTATGGTTACTTCATAATATTTACAAATAAGTATATATAACATGATGTGTGAATCGCTGCTTGTTCTGAAACTGTCCTCCTCCCTTCTGTCTGTAAGCTGGCCTTTGTAAAGCATGTTTCATAAGCGTTTGTGAGGCAGTTAGAGACCCTCTTCTGCATTCCTTGCAAACCCCAAACTTCTGCTTAATCTGTGCTGCAATTGCCAAGAAGGCAAGCTCAGGCCTACAGTGTGTGTGTCTGTGTTTGTGTGTTATTATCTGTATGCAAAGTACAACAGAAACATAGTCGCCCTGAGAAATATACTAAAAAATACAGCCTGAGCAGAGGTGGTGTTCTTTAATCCCATGAAAAGGTGCAATGCATCATCATTATATCTCAGAATGACTGCCCCAAATTTGGGGCTGATGGGAAAAATACACTTAATTTCCACATCCCCCCCCAGTGGAGGGATGTCTTTGTGTCGCTTGAAATGTATTTTGTCAAGAACTGTCAGAGTTACAGCGTGCACTGCTGCTACATGTGTTCTTGAATTCTCACCTGGCATTCCTGATGATTAGTGGGAGCTTTGTCTTGGTACAAACTGCAGAATCAGCCCTTTAGTTCAGCATATTACAAGAGATCACGGTAGTATAAGCACGAGGTGTTTAATTGAACCTTCATCAAGAATGTGGCTGGGAGGGTAGCCAGGGCTTGTGTGGGGTTTTTTGTTAACACTCGGGTAAAATGTGTAAAATAAGGCCTCGATTATCCCAGTGGATGTTTTGCCAGACTTCCAGGCTTGAAAAGCTGAAAAAGCCCACCAAAAACACCAAACAATTTGAATGAATCCAAATTCTGACTGAGGTGAAAGGGCCAAGGCTAAAGTCTGCTGTGATTCCTGGGTGAACAAGAAGTGTTCACCTGGGCTTGCATTTAGTGTGAGCCATTCTATGAGGGAGAAAGGACGGAGATGAATATAATGAAAAGCTTGAATGCCTGTGTGCACCAAGGGGACCACTTGCTGTTAAAAATCAAATTTCATCTTCTAAATCACTTTCCACGCTTATCTGTGGTAACCAAGTAAATGAAATCTTCAGGTGTCCTGGGACCATGTGGCTAGTTTTGAACCTGCTTACAGAGTAAGGTGGTGCCATTAATCAGCAGCTGGGAAGCAACAAAACCCAACAAAAATGCAAGCACCTCAAAATATAAAGCTCCTCAGTAACACAAACAAAGGTGGAACGATTTGTGGTTTACATTTTGTTTATTGTCATTGGAATTAATATTTGTTAAGTGGTCCAATCTTTAAAGAAAGTAGAAGTCAAGAAAATACTTAGCGGGGGAAATGCATGTTGAGGTATATAAAATAAAGCCTGGTGAAGGGAAATAAGCTCAGCAGGTAAGAGTATTGTCATAGCTGTGTGGTTGTAATGAGGGAGACTTCTCACTGCAGAGAAACAAGTATCTTGGTTTTTTTGTTGTGATTTTTTCATATTGTGTATCACAAGTAGCCTAATTACTGCCAAACCAGCAAACTGCCAGTTATACAGGAAGAGGCTTAAACTCACTAAACTGTTATATAAATAGAAAGTTCAAAGGTCTGTTTGTGGCTGACAAAGCTGAGAACAGGCCATCTGTGGGCCAGGTTCCTCTCCTGTAAGAATGTGAAAACATGTTGCATGCCATGGTAGCCTGTACTACATGTGTAGTCCTCAACCTGGAGGGGGTGATCCTGCTCTCCAGACAAAGGTGGACTGTTTCTGTTCCAGCCTTGGGTATTTCCTCCCCTTCACCCACCTTCCCCCTCCCCTCTGCGCTGTGCCTCTGCAGAAGACCTTCTCAGTTACTGTTTCCTCACCAAGGTCTACAATAGCTCGCTAAGTGAAAAGTTCTCTGAATGTGAAGAGTGTTGTGGAATGTGTGAAGCAGGGTAGATAGACTCTTGGGGGATTAGATTAATTTTCATATTTTTATTTTGTTATATTTTGAGATGATGGGGGGAGCATTAGTAAAGGAGAAAGTCACATTTTGAATGGATTTCTGTAAGGTTTTTCACCCCCTTCCTTTCTTCTCCTTAAGAATATTACAGTTGAATTGCAGTTACTTTATGGGTTTGTATTAACAGACATCCCTGAGTAATTATTTGAAAATGTTTCATTTTCAATTTGCTTTGAAAGTGTAAATGGATGGATTGTGTGGCTGCTGGTGGGTGGGTGAGGGGGATTAAATGCTGTCAAAACAAGCAGCTGAGGAAGACCAAAAATAGTCTTGGGCCAAAACCTGTATTTGAAGTACATCCTGATTTAGTAGTTCTTCCCTGGCTGATATTGAACTCCATGGAGTGTAAATCTTAAAAAGAATTTGGCCGTTTGCAAACATTAAGCTCTCATCTATCCTATGAGGCAAAATTACTATCAGTTTAACAGCATTTGAATTGTTTTCTTAATGATTCTTTCAAGAATTTAATGACTTTTAAAATATACGAATTGGGATGGGGGAGTAGATTCTTCAGATACTGTTCAGCTGTCCTGAAGCCAGGCAGAACTTCAGACCACTTAAGCACTTTGTATATGAATGCCTATTATATTGTTTGGGATTTTCTTTTTGAGTGAAAGATGGTGCTATGATGCAGGTCCTTCAGTCAAGCAGAATTACTCCTTTTGTTTGTTGACAGGACAGTCATTGCAACCTGGAATTTAACTAAATAATTTAATAGGAAAAAATGGCATTCTACGGAAGAATTAAATTAAATGTACTAAATGATTGCTGAAGGAATGAGTGGACACTGCTGGTCTTTTTGAGCTTCTTAGGACTGGGACAGTGTGTTCCAGTGTCGTGGAAGGAGTATGGTGAAGCTTTTTGTGTTATGAGGCCCAAATTGTGTCTTTATCCGAGTCATGCAAAATTCCCATCATGTAAGGGGCAAACTTGACTCTAAGACCTAGAAAAAGCACCTGGACCTTAATATAGCAGGGCTGATATGCAGGTGGTTTTGAGCACACAAGCAGTCCTACTGAGAAAACTCTTGGTTTCAAGTTTTACTGAACTGGGTTCTTGATCACTCCCAAAACATTGAGCATGATTTACTAATGACTAAAGCCCAGCTTTCCATGTATTTGGTAATGGAAGCTGGTGTGATTTGTGACTGTATAATGCACATCCGTTTGTCTGAAATCTATCAGCAGTTTTGCATGATTGCACAAATAACTGGGCAGCCAGAAAGAATGAAAATATTAAATCTAATTTAAAAAAAAAATCCTAAAAGAATTGTAGGAAACATTTTATACACTGAACCAATGAAGTATATAAAGTCTAAGTATTTAAGAAGATAGACCCCATCCTATACTTTCTTGGTGCCTTTAGTTTGTGGTAGTGGAGTTTGTGTGGAGTACTTGAAGGATTGGGCTCTTGAATGCTTGTTAAATGTATATAAAGAATAAATACCATGAAGTACCTGTGTCTTCTTCAGCTTGGGCCTGATCCAGTAGCCAGTGATGTCAGTAGAGATGCTCCCAGTTGTCTTCAGAGAGTACTGGATTTGACCTTCTTTTGGCTAAAAAGCAGACTTAGTGAAATGTGGAGCATCTCTCCAATGATGAGGATCAGCAAGGCAGTTTGCACCCACTTAATACTATGCACTTAGAAAAACTCTGTGGAACACAGTTCTGAACCTGTTCAGTTCAAATTTACCATCTTTCTTTTGAGAAGAAAGAAAAGAAAAATGGAGAAGAAATCTTGAATCTTTTCTCTATAGAGCCATCAAACATCTGTTAACACTGAAAACTGAAACTGTGCCACAACTCCAGGCCTTGTGATGTTACAAATTCTTTCTTAAGCATTGTACAAGAAGGTAGTAAATCCAGTAATATGTCATGTTAATATAACCTTGCAGACCACTCATAATACAATACAGTCAGGAAGTCACAATAGTGACTTGAAAAGACAGCTTTCCCATCCTTTTGTTGTTACTGAATGTTCTATATTGATGCTTTCTAATCAAAATATTTGAATTGTTCTAATAGCTTTGGTCAGAGGTCAGAAGGTACGTTACTCCTGACTAACGGGCAACTGTATTGATAAAAAATGAGAGGAAGGAAGACAGTCAGTATCTTATAGCATGTCAGCAGCTTTTAAGCTCCAGTTTGAATGACTTCTAACGATACAGTTGTTTGACCAAGGATTCCCACAAAGGGCATGTGGTATTCAGTCTGCATTTGTGAGTGAAGATTTTGGGGAATGGACAGGGGGGTTTGTTTTCAAAAACCCTGTACTGGAGCCCAGTCTCAATGAAACTTGAAGGGAATTGTGTATTGCTTCTTAATTTCAACAAGACTGCTGTTGAATGTGGTCAGTGCGATAGGTTTACAAGGTTAGGCTTGTAGTGCTGAAAAAATAATCTGGAGCTAGAGGCAAAGGAATAAACCAAAACTTCCTGCAGTTAACTTCCCAGCTGTTACAAACTGTTTTATCATGAAGAGAATGTTTTTAGACTCATACATAGCAGATCCACATCATAAATTATTATGACTTTTAAACTAAGGTCTAGTCAGTAGTTTCTTCTTCTGTAAAACTTTATATCATGTCTTAATAACATGTTATGAATGTGTTCAAGCCAGGCCTCTGAGAGAAGAGAACTTTAACTGGGGAATTTTTTCATTGTTTGACCACAGCAATTAATCTGTGTCTTCTTAGTGGAGATTATCAATGAGTCCTTATTCCAGGTAGCTTGAGATACTGAGGTTTAAGGAGAGTGGGAGATGATACCACAACTGGAGGCTGATATTCATTGGAATTGGGGAATGCCATTTACTATGTATAGTGTGTAAGTCTTATTTAGTGAGGAGCTGTAGTCAGCAATTCAAATTCCTGACTTGGATGCTGCGTGGTGCTACCAGCTATAGTGAGACATGAATAGCCCACTCATGATTATATGTTTTTATAGGGGTGGGCTATTAACAACCAGGAAAGAAGAAAACAAGATAGAGCACCAAGTTAAAAATCACTCAGTTGTTCCTTTGACAAGTATTATAATAGCTATTTTTGTATCACTGTGGGTGTACATGGTGCTGTGGAATAAGTAATTCTGTAGCTCTGCATTACTTTCAGTGCCTGGGGCTCAAACCTGCAGATACCTTACTACTGAGACCAGGGTTTTTCCTTATGGTGCTTTGCATGGGCTATTGTCAGGATTCAACTGTAGTTTAAAAGTTTTCTTCTTGGTCATTTATGTTTAGGACCTTATGATAGGTGATAGTATCTGCATCCTACAGAGGGATGGACACCTAAAAGTAAGTTGGGATAAAAATGGAGCAGTACTTAGTGACTCGTGATCTGTGCTGACAAGGTGGCTTCGCAACAGAATGTTTTTAATTTAACCTATTTTAACGTGTGAGGGTAACAATCCATTGTATAGGTTCTATTTGTTCTTTTTTTCATCCTTTACTGTATCACTGGGTTAGGTGTAGATTTTACTTGTGAAGAAGAAAGCAAACAGCTGTCAGTAGAGAAAGCAAATGCAAAGCTTTAAATATAAAATCGGGAAATACAAAATGTCATTAAGGTTGTCAGTTCCCATTTATTTCAGGCTCATGTCATGAGGGAGGCTAAGATCCTGCAGCATTGTGGTGTTTAGGTATTTGTTTCTATACTGCTGTCAGTAGCCATGTCTATATTTGAGAATGAATATTCAAGACTTGGAAAAATAAATGCCTGTTAATTATGAGCCACTTTGTCTGCATAGAGACCAGTGTGCAAGATGATTTCAGAGGCCTTGATTTCAGAAGGTTGCACACTTTTTAGGTCCCTGTACTGAACTCCCAGGTGAGACACTTGTAGCCTGGGATAGCCAATTCATGAGTAAAAATTTTGGGCTGCTCTTTTGAATGCGGGGGTGATTTTTCTTCCAGTTTCTTTCCTGTAGAACAATGGAATGACATTCTTCCTGGTGTTTCCTATGAAGAATAATGATGAGGAATTATCTTCTCTGTCTACAAGTGTTTAAAAACTCATTAGTTAGGGTCCTTGAAAGAATTCCAATACAAGTCAGTGGGTGGGGTTAAGCTGATTGTAATGGGAAGCGGACTGGGCCCTGGGGCTGGTGGTCAGCAGGGAGGCAGAGTGCAAAGAATACTGTGCATATGCTATGGTAAGCATTTTCATAGATCTCCTCTGTGGGAGAGGACAATGGCTTTGGAGCTCATATTTACTCAAAAAGCAGCCCTTTGATTTTCATGGATTTATGCTTCACTGCACATTGGAAAGCCCATTTGTCTTCACCAAGTCTTTGAAGAGGGATAGGTGAAGGAATTGAGGCATCGTCCAAGGGCTGAGGGTAGCGGTTGCTTGGAGAAGGAGATAAGTTGCTTGGCTTGTTTTGGTAATACTTGGCAGAGGAGTTATCATCCTTTTTAAGTTTGCTAAATCAAGGAGTAGAGCATGGATTCTCTTACTGGCTCTGCCACTGGAAAATCCCTTTGTGTCTGTTTGAGTTGGGTATATATATATATATAGTTGATGTTTATATCTTTGGTAATTTGCCTTTTTTTTTATTAGGTGGAAAGCATGAGAGAGGAGGGCTGGTTGTTTTGGCTGTGTGGTTGATTACCTTTGGTGTTTCTGTTCATTTTTTCGTTGTCTTGGGGGTCACCACAGAACTGATTTTGATGTTTTTATCTACTCTGAATGTCCCTCTAGCTGTGCAGTCCTTCACTAGTTTGCTTGTACTACCTTACCTACAAGAACAAACAGTATTGATGCAGATTTTCTATCGCATAGCTTATGCACTGAGCTCCTGTGTTGGATTCAGCTTTTGTGCTGAGGTTATCAGATACGTTTAAAAAAATGGGGTGACTATTCTGGCCACAGACCTTCCAAGCAATGTTGATTTATGTCTCTCTATTTTGACTTCTTTTGTAAAGTGAGAAGAATAACATCTCAGAATTTTACTGGTAGACTGAGGCATTTTGCATCAGTCTACCATCAGTTACCCCATCTTATCCACAGGGGAATGGGAATAGAGGAGTGAAGTAACTTACAGAAGGACTCTTCATTGGTCAGGGCTGCTGTCGGCTGAGTTCCAGTTCACTGCTTGCCCACTCTGATGGGTATATTTTCCTATTCCACAGAGATGTGATGAGGTTAAGTCCCTTAATGTTTATGAATGCTTGTGGTGATAGAGCAAGACAGGAACCTAGGCAGATGTATTAGTAGGGGAAAGGCAAGCCCATAAAGAGAAATGGTAGGATTTGGGCAGAGCATATCTACAAGAAAAGGTAGTCAAAGCATAGAAACTCTTCTGAAGGGCAGAATTTATTTACATTGTGCATATTTGATATAATTTACCCTGCTCTCAGCTGGACAGTGAGGGCCATGGACCTTTCAGAGATAGAATGATCTTGTTACTCAGAAGACTTGTCTCTTCCTGGGTCTTACAGCAAAGCTTTGTATATACACCTATAGCTTACGTAAATGTCATGTCTTAGATGCTCCACGTTTTCAGAAGCATTGCTGGTCTTTGAGCCAGCTGCCTTTGTTTCTAGCAGCCCTCTGCTTTGTTGGGTGACCCTGGGCATAAGTTTTCTTCACATATGTTATTAGACTGAACGTACTTTCTATTTATACCACGTGGATATACAAATTACTGTGTTGCATTTAGCAAGCACTAGGAAGAGTACAGCTTTGTCGTGTAAAGAAAAAAAAATAAAGTCAGAATTTTATTTGAAGGTCCTTTCTTTCCAGGTTTGAGGGAAAACAGGCAGCAAAAACAATTGCTGGTCACAGAAAGCAGGAGATATTTGAACATACTTGTGTTAATAGATTATGTTGGTAGAATTTAGTTCTGAAATTAACAGTGGGATTTTGAAGAAAGGAGAATTTTTATGAAATCCTGTGTATCATTTTAAGGTAATTAGGGAGATTACTAGTAGCGTACATATTTTGTACGTACAAGTATTGTCTTCTTGGCTTTGATAGTTGTCTGTAGGCCAGTAAAATTGCACTAGAGGTCTGAGCCAAAGGCCACTGCAGCCAGTTGAAGCTTTTCATTGATTTAGGGAACTTTAAAACATACTTAGTGAGAGCTTCCGTTCCTTTCTCACTCAGTTTCTGGAGAAGATGACCTTTACCTACTTTGTGGTACAACTCCAGAAATGTTATGCAATCTATTGCAATATTTTTGTTACTGCTCAGTCTTTCCTTCTCTCTTTAAAGAGCCCTTGCCCAAACTGACTGTTCTTTAATATGGACGTTGAGGAATCACAAGTAAGGGAACATAATTAAAGAGGGGTTTGAAATTTGTGTAGGAAAACACCTTTGTGCTCATTCGGAGCCCTAAAGCCCTGTCAGCTGGACCATAGAGCATGTTTGGATCGTAGACCATGACTAGGTGTTAGCCTCATCAGGATAATAAATAATACGCTTTCCTGTCACTTCACTGTGCCTAGTTCTTTCCCCATTACCCAAGACAAGCTGTTGTGTGAGAATTTTGCCTGGTTGTAGACTGCTCATGAATCTTGCAGTACATGACATGCCGACATCTAACAAACATGACTAGAAACTGGATAAAATACACAGATGTCACACAGAAGTCATATGTTTGAAAACATGTTGGAGCTTCTGAAATAACCGGATATCTAGAAGGTTTTTTTCCTCCTGTTTATCCATAGCCAGAAATGTTCTGCTAGATGCATTTCAACCGGATCAGGATTATTTTAGATTTTGTAATGATTCTTGCTTGTGTAAACTCACACAATCTGCCTGCAGATTCAACTTCAATGATAAAATGTCTCATCAAAAAATTGAGGCAGGCTAGAATGTTTGGTTAAGATTTAATATCTTTCTTACTAATTACAACACAGTGTCAATATATGCTCTAATATCTGTGGAAAGAACATAAATGATATACTTCCATTGTAGCAGGTCTTCTGTAAACAGTTAATGGTTAGGTGGATGTCTGAGGCAAGGGTGAGAGAATTGATAAACCTGTTCCAAAGAGCTTGAAAAGTTGAAATGAATTCTAAATGTAGATTAGGAGCAAATGATGACAGCCAAGCCAGCATTACCTCAGTTGATTAATTTATAAGGGTACTGGTCAATGATTTTAACCAACAGCTATGCATAGTAGAATTCTAATGGGATCTGTCTGTTAAGATTACATAAAGTAGAGCATTTGATTTATTTCATAGCTTTCCAACACTCCACTTTAACTTCATACAAATAATGCATTAGTCACACTGGATAAAATGGCGTATTGAATAAAGTTGTGATTTTGTCTGCCTCTTATAATCTGATTTTTTATAAAGGATTAAATCTGTTTTAGTAGTTTATTCATATCATAAAAGAGATTGTCGCTTGAATGAAGTCTTTACATCTGCCACTTTCTATCTCATTAGAAAAGACAGTAACATAAAGTTCCTCATTTCCTCCCAGTCTGTTTTATCCCCTGGTGTGTCTGAGTCTGTATATCTTCTGTACATGTTTGTATATTATAATGTCAGTGTGTTTTCGAAGTTGTGGTTAAGACTGCGTCAGAGCTTGGGGAGGGGGGTAGTGCGAGGGGTTATGAATGTTCTGTGGAGAAAATACCCACCCAGGAACAGATGGGGGATGCAGTAAGGGGTGACTGTCAAAATCTGAAAATGATGGGGTTTAGTGGCATGCCCATGTGCGTATATGCATTGCCAGATTCAGCAAGGTATGTAAGTGCACGCAGTACTTCACCATGAGTGTGCCTACGTCAGTGGACGCAAGTGCATGCTTAATGATAAGCACATGTTGACTTAAGGCTGAGCTAAGAGGACGTGAAGATTGGGCATTCCTCTGAACTTCAACGTGAATTGTCTGTTGTGATCAAACTGTCCAACTGTCATTCATCTATCACAGTGACAGTGTTTTTTAAAACATTATTCAAATTCAAATGCATAAATGGTTTTATTAAGCTAAATATTTAATACAAAATTACAAATTTAGACAATTTTATCCATTGTTGCCAGAATGTTGGCTTGTTGTTTGCGTATTTTGTTCCTTTTGTTTAAATGTGTGTCATTGACAGGATGCTGCTGTTGTACCTGGCAGTTGTTTTCACGTAGGCATTTAAAGTCAGAGCAGAAGATGATCTGTCCATAGATGCTTTCTTATTTGTATTTAAGGCTTTTGCCATTTCTGTTCGGTCCTTTTTAAGTGCTCAGCTGCACTCAGTCTTCTGAATGTGAGATTCTCTTGGTTTCTGATGTTGAGCAGGGAGGTAGTATCCAACTCTTTTAGTTGTCTTTTTAGTCAGAAAAGCAGATTCTGAGGATCTTGCTTCTCCTTCTGAGGACGGACCTTCTTCATTCACATTTTCATTTGTTGGTACATGTTGCAGTTTTACTGGCTCTGGCATTTTAATCTTGGCTCCTTTTCCCACATGCTTCAAGTCAGTAGGAGTGTTTTGATATAGAATGTGTAGTCAGCCTCTCCTAAGGAGCAGGGAGCCGCCTGCAAGCTCTGGTTGGAAACGCCTGGGTGTGCAGGCAGGCTTGTGCTGGGTGCTGCCCTCGTGGAGGGCCTTGGGGTGCCAGAGTGTTAATACAGGGTTATACCCATGCGACTCGCAACACAGGATGGGGCCTGTCTCTGACTCCAGCAGGCTTCTTGAACAAGGCCATAAGAATCACATATTGTTCATCAGCCCACTTTGTTTTAGGAGAATGGCAAGGGGACCTAGCTCTTTGCTCTGCTGGCCATTTTCTCTGCAGCGGTGGTGCATTGGCTGACTGAGCTGTACAGTCACAGCTGAGTCATTTTTTGCCTAAATTGTGCTCATTACTGAAATTGAGGGGAAAAAAACCCTTCACTTGTCACAGAATTGCTTTTGGTCATGAGTACATTCCCATGATGCAGAATGTTCCTCAAAAGGGCAATAATGTTTGCTGAGGTAGAGACGCACCCTACATTGTAGTCTTGGGGGCTAAATCTGGGGAGCATTCATGGCTTTGTTTGCTGAGGCCAAGTAGTTTTGGCATTACTGAATGAATACTGCCCTCTTCCTCAGCTTAATCTAAGTATCCTCTGCAGCAGGTTTACCTGCACACATGAAGCAGCTCCAAGATCCCTGGCCTTGCATTAAAAACAGGTAGTCATGAGAAGCAGGCACAACTCCCATGTGCTCTCCAGGAGCACTGGGGGAGGTGGGCATCACGTGTGTCTTGGAAGCCAAGGGAGCATTCCCTGGCTACCTCCTCCCCAGCAAACCTGGCCTGTTGGAGGGCCATTCTGGAGGTACAAGTGGCTGGAACACATCCATCACTGCTGTCGGAGTGTCCAAACCTTGCACTGTCTGTATGCTCAGTTGTTTAAAGGGCTGTATTTGTCAGCTTTCTTGCATATGTAGTAGCACAATTTCAGTGCTGGAAAGTGTGTACTGATTATTTAGGGTTCTAGTTGCTGTTCAAGAACTGATAATGGTTCTTGATGATGCTGATGTTGGACCCACAGTTTCATGATACACTGAGGACTAATGCAACTTCCAGCACTCGGTTAACAAATTATCTTGTGAAATAGTTACTGCAGTAAAACACAGCATAAGTATTTAAATATGAAAGAGCAATGCCATGCTGTTTATTTTCTGTGAAGAATACTGACTGTATCTCTGAATAAATAGACAAGAGCTATTTATGGGAGATTTTTGTTGTATTATATTTGGCAGCTGTTTGTCTTAATAGGAATTCTTCAATAGTATTTATTGTATTTTGTGCTGGTAGGGGGGAGAGCCAAAGCAGAATCCAAGCAGTTTTACTTGCTTTACTTGTGAACAATGAGAAAATATTGCTATATTAATTACTGTTGTGCTTTATTGGCAAAAATAGAGATCCTATAATATGAAATTGCTAATATAAGAAGGGCTTTGATTTTCTCATTAGCACAGGATATTTTGCATCTGTTCTGGTTCACGAGTGCATTGTCGGCACTTAAATAATAATAATGACTCAGTAATGAATAAGAATAACAACAAATAGGCATGTGAGTAGCAGGCAGGCAGGCACCCTCCGGTGTTTATCAGTAGGTTGGTTTTGGAGGTCTTGCAAAATGAGCTGTTCCCATATGCCCATTCAGATTTTCTTAGATCATTGCACAGCCTGAAGATTCATTTCGCTGCTGACATGGCTGAGTTATATACAAGTACATTTTCATTGTGTGTCAGGAGTGAAGTGGTAAAGTTGAAATAGAAAATGTGTTTCTCCCACTTAGGAACATTTAAGTCTCCATTTTTCCTCTCTTCTATTTTTTCTTTCCTTTTTTTTTTTCATGAACAGTCTTAAGTATCTCATTGTTTTGAAAGCATGAAAATATCAGAGCTCTGGATTGTTCTGCCAGCCTTTCAAGTATGCTCTTAAAAATGTAGCCTGAAAATACCTTCTCTTAGGTTCAGCTCAGTTTGTATGAAATTATCCCTGCTTCTGTAGTTACTATTACAAAAACAGGTACTGTTAAACTGATGTTAGTGGTCTGTCTTGAATATCGGAAAGCCCAGGAACCTAAAATCAAGGTTCAAATCCTGATTTGACTCTTGGTTTATAATGCTGTCTCTCCTTTTATAAAGTAGCCTGCCTGTATAATGTGCCACACAGTACAATTTTTTTTTTTTTTCCCCAGGTCTTATCTAATGCTGAATAATTAAGAACAGTGATATGTAAAGGATAGCACAGTATTCTCTTTATTGTTAAAGCAGTTAATTTCATCCAAGAATGTTAACTTTTAGCCTTACTCCCAAAATAATTTGGGCTAATGATGTGACTTAACAGTTCTGAGTTTAGTCTAAGAGAAAAGGAAAATTCTTAGTTCAAGTTGGTGGGAAAACAGCAATTATGTTTGGGTTACTGTTTTCCTAAAGCACTACTCTGAATTGTAAATTATACCCTTATGACCCTGCAGCTCAAGAGAGTCACAAAAAAGATGTGTACGTGTCTAAACAGTGATCTGGAATTTGACAGTTGTGGTCAAAATACTTCAGGTTCTGGGCTGGCAAATGAGAGGGCATCTTCTGTGTGAAGGGTCTAAATCATACTTGCCATTTAATTCCATTAAAAGACCAGCTTAAAAAAGTTAACAAAAGGTGGCCTTGTTGATTACTCCAACTGGTACCTGGCTTAAGAAGTCTGCATGTGTTAATGTGTTCTTTATATCTGTGAAGCAAAGAAAAGCAAAAGTGGATTTTTTTATTTTGTTTTTCCTTATTTATGAAAATTATGTTTTGGTCCAACAGCCCTTAACTGTAATGGCACAAACCTTGCAACACATGCATGGTTAAAATAAAACAGCAAGGGAGGGATAAAGAAAAGGAAAACAAAAAACAAGCTTCTCCTCCAACTAAAACAGTTTAGCCCTGGGTAAGCCAAAAGAAATTGATAAAGCAAGTGGTTTAATAGACATAACGTGTAAAGTACTTAGAGTGATCTGTGAATGGAAGCCACCCTAAGTCTGATTCTTGTCACAGTAATTTGTCTGGCTTAAGAGCAAAGTAAGTGGGTCTCCTTGGCAGAATAAGAGCAAGTAGATCACCAGGTAAGATCAGATAGGAATCTCTGTTGGTAACAACAGAACTACAACAAAGATCTTCTTTTTGACACTATTTCTGCTGTTGCTACTGCTGCTAATAAGTGTGCTAATTATCATGAACCCGATAAGGCTTATATTAATTGACTGAATGTGAATTCTGGTTAAATAGAGAATAGTGTGGTAGATTTGACAGGTGCTAGGCTTGTTTAGCTGCTGTATTCAGACTGAAGGCATGCTTCAAAACAATTACCTGTATTTTAACCCTTAATTTTTGGGGAGGCTTAAAATGTTAACATTTGACTCCTAAAATAGGAGAGCTTAAGGTTTTCAGGATATCTTCTGCCTTTTTCCCTTGTCCTGTGATGTTATATGCAAGGACAATTATTTCTTACATGTTTTGTATTGCAGCAAAATCCCTTGTGGTCATTTGTCATGTAGTTGCATGGCACGGAGTGGTATGGCCTAACTGTTTAGTCTTCAAATGGTATTACAGTGGTAAATGTCAGATAGTAAATAGCAACAACTGATCTGATGTCTGTAGACTAGATGTGGATTTCCAGTTTGAGTGTGCCCTGTGTTGGAGTTTTGGACAGATCATCTTTCTCTACCTCATCTCACACATTTGCAAAATGGGTACTGTAGTATACACTTGGCTTTAGAGGTGGTGTGGGGCATGTGTGGTACTTGTGAAAATACTGAGGTCTTTCAAATATCTTTCATATATCCAAGCAAAGAAGTATCAGTATTAAAGTGTTCTTCTTTTGCCTGTGAGGAGGGCATTTTCTAACCAACAGAAGTGTTTAAATGCTCAGTGTTGTAAGTGTAGACATGGAAATAGATGTGGAAATGAACATGGAAGAAACAAACATGATACCTTTGGTGGAAAATGTCACAGACATTCTTTGGACATACTGGCATATTTATAGTATATTTTATGCATTCCATAATTGGGCATTGCCATTTGTGCACGTGACCTCTTCATTTTGTCAGGAGAGCCGTCACACAGTAACAGATGCTACAGCACGCTGCAAAAGGAGTTGGCTTTTGTCATTTCTCAGCTACATTACTTTGAAGAATGCTTTAATTCATTTCCCCTTTCTCCCATGTCATGTTCATGTGGAAGGTGGCAGACTGCTCTGGAAACCAGTGTCCTCTCCCTATCAAGAGGCCTTGTCAGGAGAAGTTTCTTCCTCTGTGCTCAGGCCTGGCTGCATCCAGGAGTTGGGGGTATTTCAGTCCTCTTTGTTTCTGTACTTGATGCCCACTGTAATCTGAATCATGCTTGCCAAGGACTGAAGTTTGCAATCATTCTGGCTACATGATACTCACCTTCAAACAACACTCCCAAAGCAACATCCCATCAACCCAACAAAAGGCTACCATGAGGTTTGTGCAGAGTTTCAGGACTGTAGTCTCACAGTGAATGGGGCTGGAGTGGTACCTCAGAGTTAGTTTTGATGCACATGGAATAAAAATAGCTGTGTGCTTTCCGCCCTGTTCATGCCACCTGTCCCAGTGAAAAGAGGAAGCCTTAGTTGCTTATAATGGTCATGAAACTAACTGCATTTTACTGAGACATACAGGTGCAAATAACCCCCTGTTTTAAAATATGTAAGCTAATACATTGGCTGTTGAGAAATTAGGATGCAGCTGGACTCATTTGCAGGGTGGGGGTGGCTTATTTCTTTGGGTGCTCCTTTTTCTGTCAATGCATGGTAGTTACCAGACAGTGTGCTTTTATTTTGGATTACATCATGTGCTCTTACTGCATGGAGTGCTTTATTGAAGCTCTCCTGCATTATATCTGTGAAGTTGAGTTTTTTTGGGGTTTTTTTTTGGTTAAAAAAGGGAAAAATGACAATGTCTTCCTGCCCAAGGAATTTGCTGCGGGGCTTTTTTTTTTTTTTTTTCTTTTTCTTTTTTGTTTTTTTTCCCTCTTTTCTTTTTATTTTTTTCCTAGTTTTGTATTCACTAATTTACTGTTTGTTCTAGAGCTGCAGTGAGTGGGAGTTAAACTTTAAGTGCACATTTGGCTCTTTAAAAAGACATTTAGTGTACAATTACTGCTGTTTACCATCTTATAATTGTTGTGTGTTTAGGCTTAGTCAGGCTTAGGAAGATGGGTATCTGTAATCTTTGAGGGCTACAACTCCCTGTCCTAGTTTTTTCAAAAGAGAAAGTAATTATAGATATTGAGATAGATACAGAGATAACACAACACTTTGTGATGTTTTAGTGATTACTGTAAAATACATGGACAAAGAGAGAGGTTGTGGTAAAAGATGCTATAATGCTCTATGTGACTGCAGTTTCAGTTGGTGATACTCAATATGATGTTTGGATCCAGGAGTCAAGACTGCTCTTTGTAGAGTCCCCAGCTTTGCTTTTCTGTTGTTTCACAAACTGCACACAGGTGTGCAGTTTGCAAAACACTGGATTTAAGTAAGGGGCTGTATTTGTAGTAACAGCTGTACGTTATACCACATCAGAGTAAAACTAACTGCCTGCAGTCATGCCTCAATTGACAGATAATCGGGGGTGACTGCACGTCCAGTTAGATAGAAGAGAAATATTGCCATCATTCTTTTTGGTGGACATCTTTGTTAGGTAGGAAATAATAGAAACGTGTGTGAGTATGTGTTTGGGAAGACCCAGATCTGTATCAACATCTCAGCAATGCTTAAAGTGCAGTAGATGGAAGCAAGCAGGGTTTGCAGGCTTCCCAGTTTGAGGTCCATCACAGGAAAAGGACAGTTGTGTATTCCAACCTGCAGTGTAGCTTGTTGCTCAGTAAAACCATTTGTCTTGTCAATAATGCTTGCATAAAGCACTTGAGAAATATAGCTGAATCCAGGTGTTAAATATATGGATAGTGATATTTTCATTTTACGGGCCCTGAAATGTGGTCTTAGTGACTTGACAAATGTTCCTCTGTTAACCTCTGTTGTATGAATTTTATTCATGAGGAAGCAGATTGCTGAGGAATGGACTGAGATGGGGATGTGATGTCTGCAGTGAAAATGTAAACTAAGTTGTATGGGTTGATTTTGCTTTGAACTTGGGTTGAAAAGACAGTTGTGTGAGGACAAAATGTGACACGTGTGTAACTGAAAATGCCATAGTGCTTGTAAGGCGTGAGAGATAGGTAGTTAAAAAGTATCATTAGCTAAAAAAGTATCTTCCTCCTTTAATTCAGTTTTATGACCCACTGTAATTGGAAGACATAATTCCACTGTTTTTCTTTAAACAGGAGAGTATTATTGGATTTTAGGCTAGTCATTTGAAAGTTTTCACTTAAAATGTAATGAATGCTCTCAGCATTAGTTGTAAGAAATGTTTTGGATTACAGATGCTCTAAAGAAACAAATCTGTTTGAGGGCTATTTTGTTACAAGTGCCTTTGAGAAAATATTGCTAACATTCAGAAAAGATTTGAGGCTCTGAGTATGTATTGTGATGCCATATTAACTTTCATACTCGGAATGCAAAGGACAGCTAATCCTTCCCTCCTTAGTAGGAATCAGATGCTGCTTTTTAACTTTCTTTACCATGTTTTATTTGTAATGTAATTCTAATGAAAAGGTGGATCAGGCATTATGAAGTGGTTGTTTGTTGCTTCTGTTCAGAGGTCACAGGGATAGGTGTTCCAGCAGTGTTCCCCTTTTTTGGAAAAATATTATAGATATGCTGCCCTTAAACTTTGATCTTGTGTTTAGTCCTGTGGGTTGAAATCCATGACACTTTCTTTGGGCTTTCTCTGTAGCCTTTTAAAATCAACTGATACTTTTTTTTTTTTTTTTTTAACAGGCTGTAATAGTCTCTGGATTGATACCACAGAGCTTCAATACTTGGGTGTTACAAAGGTGGAATATGGGGAGGGAAGTGGTGAAGATCAAATCCACCCTCCCATTTAAAGGGTGGAGATAAAGCCTGATACAGTAGCCCACCTCTCTTTGATAAGGCTGCTCTGTCTGTGTTAATGCTGTTCCTCCTCGCCGTGGTGAACTTCACCCACTGACATTAAATCCTCTCTCATAAGTGATTGGTGTACAAGCCTACTCTGTGATTTCCAGGCGTGTCAAGGGATTTAGCTGTACAAGCTTTTTCTTGTATTTGAAATGCAACTTTTTGATAGTAATAGGAACCATGGATCAAAATGTGTGATTCATGCTTTTCTTGTACCCATAAGATCCTGTAACAATAGTCAAGCTAATTAATAGTTAATTAATTTTTTCTGGCTACTAAAAAGTAGGGAAAAAACCAACCCACACACCAGAAATCCTTAAAGCGTGTCTGCTTA
>JAOEHX010025499.1:0-12079 GCA_025448015.1 Bolborhynchus lineola | reverse complement strand
AGCTTTAAGGTCCCTCCAACCCAAACCATTCTATGATCCTACAATACCAGTGGATGTCACCATATGCTGGTGTCAACAGTGCAGCACGGGGCAGGAAGCTCGGGGCATGGCTGGTAAGAGTTAAAGTCAAAGAAGGTAATCTTTAATAGTTGCAGCCCCGATTGGATGGAGATTAAGGAACTAATTTCAAATGAAGTTTTAGCATGTTAATTATGCTTTAATGCAGGTTGCTTTTTAAGCAAACTTGGTTCCAATTTCAGCAGAGCCAACGATGACCTGCCCGAAGAGCTGACTTCTTGGTCATCTGCTCAAGTAATTTATATGAGAAACACTGCATTACTGAATCACGCTGTGCAGTTCGATAAGTTAAAAGGTGATGATTATACACAAGTGGAGGAATGGCATAAATAAGAGCTGGAGCTGTAGATGTCAATTCGAGTTCTATAAATAATGCAGCAAATAATGCTGTGACAGAAGTATCGGGGCAAACTCCTGCCCTGTTTTGAGTACTTTCCTACCACAAATGCAAGAATTTTCTACTTGGAGCATGAAAATGAGAAAGTTTTGTCCAAACTGATTTTCAGTTCCCATTTTCTTAGGAGATAAGCAGGAAGATTTTCTTTAAAGCAGCTAAAAGCTAGGAACACAATGTGACTCAAAACCCAGTTCAGATTCTTTATCTTCCTCTTCCCACTCACAAATGGAAACTGGCAGAGAGTGTAAGAGCTCGGTGCTAAGGACTCAGTAAGGGCCAGGCTTTCTGAAGGTCTCAGATATCCAAAGATGCTGACAGGCTCTTTGGTGCTATTGAAAATCTCAACAAGCACCAAGTCTCCCACCGTCATTACATTATCTGCTTAAGAAGGAAAACATGAACTTTCGTATTCAGCCTCAGGAATCTCTCCTTTGAGTTCTGCCTGGTTTTTGGAGGAAAATGCAACAAAACCATAAAGTTGAAATTAATTCCCTCAAGTTTCTTTCTCATCTACTGCAAGCATCAGGTCAAGCAAGGGTGTAGAAACTCTCTGATTGTAATTAACTCACTTTGGACTGAAGTAAACTGTTTTCTTTTTAAAACCAATGAAAACTCAGTGACTTAATGACCATTACATCAAACAGCACTGCAGAAACTTTCATGTTTCACAGAGATCTCGCTTTGAATTTCACACTCTCCATCCCAAGCAGAGCCCATTTAGCACTCATTGCTAGTACATACCTACCCCTGTCCTCTGTCCTCCTTCCTGCTGACGCGCTCTCCCTCCTGCCAGGGCTGCTGTGTCCCTGCTCCTCCCCATCTTCACCCAGGTGACTGCCAGTCAAATAAACCACGATTCCAGAAGCCCTGCTGCCAAGATGTAGCATTCCCTATGACTTTCAAGGGGCTGCCCTAAGCCTGACTTTTCTGCACCCTGCCTGCATATACAGCCAAGGCGTCAAATCGCTACTGCTACTGTGGCAATGCAGAGCAATACTAAATCCATTGAAAACCCCATGGACAGACTTCACAGCTCCATCCAGCTCTCCTTTAAAAAAGAAATGAGATCTCAATGCAGTCCTTACGCTGCTTTGTACTACAAAGCTTCTCTATCAAACTGGTTCTCCCACAGACAAAACAGGACATAAGTTCACAATCTACTGTTACTGTTCCCCACTCTTCAATTAAATCCATTCATTTAAACAGGACACCCTCCATTTTTTGCTAGATTTCCTTAAAAAAGTAATGCAACAAACCCACTGAAAACCGTAGGTCAAAATCTATGTATTGAGAAAGGTCACGTGGTTTTAATTATACCAAGGAACAACGACTCAGTTTAATCACTGTAGCAGAAGCTTGTGTTAAGGGAACAGAAATGAACTCCAGCATCCTGCAGAAAGCTGTACAACTTAAACCTGTGCAGCCTGTCAGCACCAAACAGCAGATTCTGATATTCTCCTACCTCATATTTGAGAACAGGAAGTCGATTTCCCAATGTAACAGTATTCACATTTGCAGTTTTAAAATACTAGAAGCTTTCCAGAGAGTTAACCCACACTTTGGAAACTTCTTTTACCATGGATAAGAAGCATAAAAGAAATTAATTGCCTCATCCTCCTTCCCATATTCTGAAAAGCCCTTGAATCAAGATTTGCCTTAATTTTTAATGCGTCTTTTCCATTCCTAATTTCAAGAAAAGAGTAACGAAGCTCTCAGCGTTGAGACTAAGTGAAAGCCTTATTTGCGTCACACAGTCTGTCTTATGACTTGCATGGGTATAGTAATCTTTCTACATTTCTACATTCAGACCAGGAGCAATGTCCAAACATCGTTTCAACCTTGAGGCTATGCAAAATCAAAAAGCTTGTGTCCTCTTTCCAGTGGGAAAGAGCATCTGTCCTGCCCCTGTCAGATTACAAGATGCTAAACCATAAAAATCACACCATTTTTAACAGGTCATCTCTGCTCACCACTACTTTAGAATGGTGAGATGGTTTTAGCAGGTAAAAAAAGGATGATCTCAAAACCTGGAAGAGAAACAACTCCTCCTTTCACTGTAAGATCTCTGGCATGAGGAGAAATAACACTAAAATTATGTAAGTAATAACGTAATGAAGGGATTAGAAGGTGGTTAAAATACGAATAGTGCTCAGACACATTTACCTACGTGCTCGTAATAACAATATCGGATGATAAAAAGACTTCTGCCTTTTCTGTGTGACTGCTCAAGTTTCACAAAACAGCTGAAGCTTTCCCAGAAAATCATTTCAAGGAGAAGTCCTGTTTCAATACGATAAAGAGCAACCTGTTTATCCATCTTCTGGGAGGTGATAGGGGATATTCCTTAATTCAGTTATGGAAGAGAAGTGCACTGTTCAGTGTATTTAAAACTCATGATTAGATTTTCATTTAACAGCCCAAGAACTGAGATGTAGCACTCAGACACCCATCACTTTAAAGAACGCTGCCTCACGACAGCTTCAATCACACTGAGTAAAGGCTATTTGCTGCAGTAAATGAGTGGATCTCCAAAATCAATGCTTATTGCCTCTTTGTTTGACCCAATTAATACAATTTAATGTAGTGTCTGCCTGAAATGCATGTGAGGGAAGTTCAGCTGAAGCTCAGCATCTCATTTCCAAAAGCCTGAGGTCCTGTTGGACAGAAGGTCTGATGCAATTCTGGAGGACACTGTTTATAATACACGGAGGCAACCAATAAATATTACTGCAGCCAGTCAATTGTGTGACTGTAATATCAAACCTCATAGGATACTGGTAGTTATATTGCCTCACTGAACAGAAATTATGTGGATGTGAAAGGATTATAAAAGGATAAATTATCCCAGCTGTTCACATTCTCTTAAGGCACTTTCATTAAAGTATTTGATGGAGGCAGCACTGTCCTGATGCGTCATTTTCACGGCCACTTTACAGCCACGTAGAGCAGCAGAGCTCTTCCTCAGTGCATACTGTTAATATATGGCAGCAAATGCAGACAATCCGTACTACCATTTTCTTCCCTTTTTTCCTAAAAGAAAATCAAGGGGGCTGCTGATTTTAAAGGGTTTTGGTTTGTTTAAATTTATTATTGGTAAATAACTGCAACTCATTTCTGCCCTGTCTGGGGAGCAATGGACTGGACTGACTGTAAGTTATGCACTTGTAATGTTTAGCTTTTTATTACTTTAGCTCATCTATTTCAACTGAGACGTTCATTAACACCATTAGAAATAAGCGAGTGAACAGGGCAGGAACAGAGAAGTGACAGAGGTGCTCTTCAGCACTAGCACATAACAGCAGGAAAAAGGGCAATACCCATGCGATGCCCCACACACCTGCATTTCCTCCCTTACACCATCCTTTAGATAAAACTGCATTCTCAATTTCTATCCGACTTTTTAGCAAACCCCAAAAGCAGCAGCTGGATCAAGACCTTTCTTTCTTTTCTTTCCCCTATGAGCTTTTGCAAAAGCTCATGACATTCTACCAACTATTTTTGCAGGGAATAAGCTAGGGATGCTCACCAGTTCTTAAAGGAAAAGTCTACCTGGTACTAACCAGCATTACCTGGAATGAAAGCTCCTCACAAATAACAGCTGAAAGAACAAAAACGAGCTGCTTTCTCATCAGTGCAGAAAGCCTCTGCCAGCTGAGTTTGAAACAGGTAAGCATGTGCGGGCACTGCTGCACCTCTTGGGTAGACAAACAGCTTTTCCATCTCCAAATCAGGTACTGCATCTTGCTAGCCTAACACCAGACTCATCCAAGTGTGTGTACACCTGCATGTGGAGATTCCCTTTTAAACCTGAATACCTACATGTACTCTTATACGAGAGCATTTAACCATGTTTACTGGTTTTAAACATGCTCAGCAACCCTGAAGAGTGAAACAGTCTTTGTTTTCCTTCTCTGCTAAGACACTATATTCTAAAGGGAGAACTGTACTAAAAATATTTGTCTATTTACTATGTTAAGGAAACAAACATGCCCAAACACACAAGAGCAGGGGGAAGCGGAGGATAAAAGAGCCCCCTCCTTCTCAGTTTAGATCTTTGTTATATTAATCACATTCATTACCTATTCAATGGGATTTTAATGAATGCCAGACCAAGAGAAATTAACTTCAATTACTCTAATTAGTTTTCCTTCAAAACTACATATAAAAATGACAAATAGGGATGATAAAACTGATTTCCATACACTTGCCTCTTAGTCCTCAGTGAGTGTGGGTTTCTCTTCCTCTCTCCCTGTTTCCTTTCACTTTTATTTATATGAAATCTGAAGCAGGGAACAGATTGTCCCCAGAAGAACCATTATTCTTCCATGTCACTGTCAGGGATACACTGTTCTGGTAAAGCCAACACATTCATTAGTGAACTGGCAACTCAGCCTTCAACAATAGCTCATGTTCACCTGCTGACAAGTTCAGGAATTAGCATGTAGACATTTAGTGGGGAACACCTTCTTTTAACTGGGACACTTCTCATGATCAACCCCCCAGGATCAAACCAGGAAGACAACACTGAAGACTCCTCCTCTCCACAGCTGTAGATTTCCAGTCTTTTCTGTTGTAATTATAATCTCTCTCGTGTATAAATACACCATATTTTGAGAAAATGGATCTCATTATTAAATAAACATACACCATGTGGGTTTTTCTTTTTACACGTCCTACTTCGGAATATCCTGCCTGGATGCTTGTGGGAGGAGCAGGTCAAGGAAGCTGTTCAGCATCCTTTCCTGAGATATTCTAATGAGGAAGGCAGCAGTCAATGCAACGCTGTTGCCTTAGCACATCAAAACTGCCTCTGCTGCATCAAAAAGAGGTTTTAGCCACAGTCTGCAGTGCGCTGCTTTCTGCTAAAGAAAAACTGCACTTTGATGCCAGCTCGCACCATGGTGCTGATGAGTGCACTGGTTCATCAGAGGGGCCTGGAGGGCAGCTAAGGGCTGCAGCAGAGCCAGCAGACCCCTGAAACACTCACTAGCGAGTGACCACAGCTCCCCTGCTTTGAGACTCCTGCCTGGCCAGCCTGGCAGCATTTCCAGGTTCTTTGTTTCTTCAAAAGCCTGATGCCTTCATGCCCACTTAGCTCTCCAGCAGGCAGAGCTCTGCCTCTGAGCCACCCTGAGACAGGCTGCAGCACGCGCTGATGGACACACACTGCTCAGGGCCTTTCCTTCATCGGCTGCACATGCACAGCATAGACTTACTGACCAGGTCACAGTCTGTTTTGGGGCATTCCAATGCCATCATTAAGCTGACTCTTTGCATTTGGAGGTCGGGACACAGCTGCCTCTGAGAAGCAGTACCACTTCCTATTTTAATTACAGATTTGTATGCAGACAGCAACAGAAGAACACATCTGTCTGCCAGAAAATTAGCAATGGGAAGAGAACAAGATATAAGAATCAGAAAGAGTGCATTGAGCTGCAAACCTGCTGAAATCCTTCCTCATCCAACGACCATTTAATACCTTAAGCAGGTAAAAAATCATCCAGCTACTTGAATCAGAGCTGAAGGCACACAGTGGAAACACCAGCCATTGCAAAGTAGGAGAAAATAAGAAATCACTTATAGGCAGACATATTTACCTTATACTGTATGCCTGTAACTGGACCAACACCTGATCTTGCGTCTTCTACAGAGCTATTAGAAGTTGGCACCTCTTGTTACAGATAGACTACAACCAGCAGTAAAACACTGAACTGGTTGTCAGAGGTTAGAGGCAAAGATTGCTGAAGGGCTGCAGTTGGAAGAGGGACCATAG
Source organism: Bolborhynchus lineola (assembly GCA_025448015.1). Classification (NCBI taxonomy): domain Eukaryota; kingdom Metazoa; phylum Chordata; class Aves; order Psittaciformes; family Psittacidae; genus Bolborhynchus; species Bolborhynchus lineola. The sequence goes on along the minus strand of JAOEHX010025499.1, from coordinate 5,831 downwards.
GTGACCTGCTGTCTCCATCTAGGACTGCTAATGCTTTACAATCTGGCCTGACCTCTCTCCTTTTGAAGAACCCGATGCTGAACTTGCAGGAAGAAATGTTCAAACTTAACATGCACAAATATGTTGCAGTAGAAGCCCACTGAAACATCCTGGATACAACACAGTGCATTTCTACCATAGTAGCTGGCTAAGAAGTTTTCTGACCCAAATAAAGTGTCACACTGAGCCTGCAACTTTATATAGGTAAAGTCAAAATCATACGAACCTTCTGTGTGTGGTTTCTCATTAAAACCCACAGAACCTTCTACCATTCCCTACAGGAGGAGAGAAGAAAAATAAACCCTTCCCCAAAAAATCCTGCTTTGAAATGCAAGCTAAGATTAGATTTTTCATTGAAAACAATTCAAGTCTAAATAAGATTTAAACCTATGGTAAATGCATCTCCCTGCACCCTGTCAGCTAAGGAAAACCACCTGGGTTTTGGCTGGTTTTATCCCACATTATGACTGGAAAGATTCTGGAGACCATTTTCTGCCCCGCTCCAGTTCCCAAGAAAGACTTTGCTGGATTAGTACAAGTGTCACACAGAATGCTGGCCTAAGATTGTCCATCTGAATTGAAAGAGTGCCCACTGCCTATCAGGAGGAGGAAAGTTCAGGGCTGTTACCTCCAGCCTTATGCTACCCTGAAAAGCCCAGATAACTGCTACAAATCTGGCTGTCAGCACCCAGGCCAAAGCATTTGCTGTGGCTGCAAAGGTGCCTCCAAGAAGCCAAGCTGTCAATACTTGCCAAAGCAGAGAGAATGAAGTGTTGCAACTGTCCTACCTGACTGATCATGCAGCTCTTTCAAAGCTTCACTCACTTCTCTTACATCAAGCCCTGATAGAGGAGCTTTCGCAGAGTGCGCTTCCATCAAGGGTATAAATAAACGTGACAGGCTTTTAGAAGCAACCTGTTAGCACTGTCCTTGCATTAGCAGACTACCATAGAGAAATGCTCTCAGGCTTTTAAAGATGAACTGAGAAGCGCCTCTTCAAAGAACTAAATTGCTCAAATGCGAGAACTTAATTCCTGCTTAGTGACGTTGACAACACTGTGTCCCCAGCAGAAGCTTGGGAGCGAGGATTCCTCACAAAGGACTGCGAATCCTTCAAGTTCTTTTTACAAGGCTCTAGCAGCATAAAGAAAAAGAGTAATTACACACAGAAGCTTTACAACTGGCACAGAGCGTTGCAGCTCCCACAGGTCTTTCAGATTCAGACCTCTAGATGAGCACTCTGGTTTCAGCGGGGACAAGACTTGGGAGGATTTGCTCCCAGTAGTTGCAGTGCAGTGGCAAAGGCAGAGTAACAAGGAAATGCACTAATTCCCAGTTTTACTTCGTTTCCAGAAAGTGAGGCTGCCTCCCTGAATGGTGTGATTATTGACTGTCTAAGCAACCACCTAAGCGCACACTGAGCTGAGCTCTGATGAACAGGAGGATACCAGCACCTTAGAGACCTGCTGATACAGTCCGCTGTTGAAGTACAGGCGCAACACTGCAATCCAGAAGCATGCAGGTGTGTGTGCACGAGCAATGTGCTCATCACCTGGAGCCTTTCTCGTTCATGTCTTGAAGACACACTTTAAGGACCTTAAATAGAAGAGCTGACCTTAAGAGAAAACTAGAACAGAAACTGCTATGAAAGAGCCACACGCACACCAAAGCTTCCTGCGCAGCAGTGTTACTCACAGCCAGCTGCTATGATGAGCATCAGCACTCTCATCAGCTTGTGAGTCAGCAGCACCTGCTCCCATCACCTTCCTGCAGGATACATCAGCAGCCCCATGCTCAGCAGCCCTCCTCAGCATCCAGCTGTCTGTGGTAGGACCCAGCCCGCAGGATATGTATTGCACGTCAGCCACTATTCCCTGCTAAATATAAGCACACCTTTTACTAGTGCCTATAGTATTCATCTTGCATACGTGAAGGAGAGACTGAACACCTCACTAGAGCATCAGGTCTAAACACAATCAGATCTGAGCAGAATTAGTAAAAAACCCTTTGAGAATACTTTAGGAGTTTTTCTGGTTTAAGTAGGTAATACTTTAATCTCTGTGTAGTCCTTAAGCGTTGTTTCAGTTTAAGTGCATCTCTACAAAGGTACTTACATAGAAACCATGTATGACTGCTATACAATCCAAAAGGGACCTTGGAGATCATTTAGCATCAAAAGACCCATCAGCACCTTTGGATATCTGAGACCTTCAGAAAGTCTGGCCCTTACTGAGTCCTTCAGCACCGAGCTCTTACACTCTCTGCCAGTCCCATGAGAGTGGTGAAACACTGGCACAGGCTGCCCAGAGAGGTGGTGGATGCCTCAGCCCTGGAGACATTCCAGACCAGGCTGGATGTGGTTCTGGGCAACCTGATCGGGTTGGAGATGCCCCTGCTCAATTGCAGGGGGTTGGACCAGAGGAGCTTCGCAGGTCCCTTCCAACCCGAACCAGACTGTGATTCTGTAACAAGATCTCATCTGAACCAACAGCACAGATGACCAGCAGAAGCAGTTGTGCTGCACTGTGCATGTACTGCTTAACTGGCAAAATTCAAAGCTGGGTAACAGGAAGACCAGAATGAGAACCTGATTTCCATTTGTGGCTCCACTCCAGCCTCAATGGCAAACACAAGACAAATCATTCATCTCCCCATGGAGTCTACTGAAAGCAGAACTTCCCTGCAGGAGCACAGAAAACCAGGAAGGTCATGTAAGCAACATTTGCAAACCGCAGGAAGGCAATGGCTTGGAGGCTCTCAGCCTTTCGGAGCAATAAAGGTGATGGCCAGAGCCCACCTCCATTAAGCATTTTTTGCAGTCTCATGAAATGAACAATCTAAACCTCACAAAACACTTTTGGCAAAGCAAACCTTGCAGGTTGTATTTGTCACAACAGAAGCACACAAACACAGAGAGCCACCTGCTCTTCAAATAGCACCAGGAATCAGCTACAAAATGACGTATTTGGGAAAGAGAGATCTTAACGCTGGCACATAGAGAAGAATACATTTCTCCTGTGGCCGCTGCACGTCCACTTGAGTGTTCCTGATTTGATTACCCCTACTTTCAACTTTCTATTTTCCTTCTTGGGCTAGAAATCAACTCCAAGATGGAGAGAAAGAGAAACAGTAATGCTCAATTTCTACCTGGAGCTATGAGAATCCAAAACTGTGGCTTGGAAAAACCAGGTTTCTTTTAAAAGTCCCTTATGCTGGAGCTGCATACAAATGTCAGCTTCTCATTGAAACTAGAGGCTGTTGTCAGCCTTCCGACCTGTTGACAACTACCTGAAACACAACTGGGCTGCAGCCAAAGACCAAGAAATCAGAATTATGATAGAAAATGCAAACAGAACAAAGCTCTAAAATTGTTTTTGAGGCAGGAACGTCTTTTTTGTGATCAGACCTCTGGTATTTGAACACTCACATTTAGCAATGCTGAGAAGATCCAAGTGACATAGGTCACAGACCACTGTAAAATGAGTCTCCCTGAACCTGTGGCCAAATCAGTTCTTTTAGGACATCTTCCCTTTAACATTTAATAGTGTTGATTCAGGTAAGGAGGGGAAGGAAGATGGGAACTGTCTCAGTCATCTGAAATAATCCCTGCAACGTTAGCCTTTGCTTTGAATCACCACTCTGAAAATACATGGCAGCTAATTCATACCATTAATACAACAGGAAAAAGGAGAGGCTGTTCTTCAGGAAAACCAGGCAGAACACTCAACAAACAACAGGGGAAGGGGAATTGTACCCTTTTGGTTTACATCACATCAAGTTTCCAGTTGAATTTCTCATTAGCTGCAATTTAGTGAAACTTGGCCTTCACTGGATTTAATAAACTACGATGTTGCCTTCTGCCCTTTAACAAAACCACATGGCAAGAAGAAGTAATAGAGTTAATGAAGGACAGCATGACAATAGTACTAGACAAGCTGACAACCTCATCTGTACACCATGATGCAGCTACCTTTTCCCCCAATGCCTCATTTTGCTCAATTAGAGAAGAAGTCGGAGATGTGCTGAGCGTTATTGGAAAGACAATGTCAAATACTGTAAGATCTGAAGTTTGGCTCACTAATGCAGTTTGCATCCAGAAATCAAATGCTAGGGAAGTGAGGGCTTCACAGGGGCAGCTGCTTCAGCTGAGCTGGCAGAGCAGCACCAAGACAGCAGTCCCTGCTTCCTAAGCCTCAGTTGTGCCAAGTGCCATGGCCACCGGCCCAGCACTGCTGCCAAATGTACACCACTACTGATGGTAACTCCTGCAAACAGGAATGAGTAAAGAGAAGCAGGGACCCATCACCGCAGAGGAACGCTACAAAGCACGGCCTTATTTTACCCAATGAAAGACTCTTATCACTCAATAGCAGAGTGAGCAGAATCCCACTAATTTCCATGTAGTAAACCCTGCAACAAACCCCTGTGGCTCCTGCTCTTTCTCTCAGAACAGATTTACTAGTCAGGCGCTGCAGTGAAGCTCCCTATTCCTTGCTTTTCATCAGCTGTATAATTTGGGTTCAATATCCTGAACATTGTGTGGCCTTGCTCCATTTTATCCATTAACTTGGTGAATTCTGTGACAAACGAGTAACCTTTGCCCTGAGTTTTATGGATGTACCTCTTCCACTTAGGTGCCAGCCACTCAAACACTCACCAGCATCTCCTCACCTGTAGCTTCTGCAGCTTGAGCACCATTTGAGGATGACAGTCCCCTGTGTAGCTAGGGACGGAGCAGGAGGACACTCGATGTGCTGCATGCACACTGCCACTACATCTTCCTGTTTGCCTTTTATGAAGCAATTACTTACAACAGCACACAGAGTGACACGTGGTGTCACTGGTTTTCCTCAGCTCCTTCCTTTATAGGACACCAGGGGCACTTACCTGCTCTGCACCTTCCACCATCTCCCCATTTCTCTCCTTACCCTCAGCACCTGACTTACTGTGAGCATCAGGAGCTGCCACTGCCTGTCAGAACAGCGTTACAGACCTGCATTTAGCTCACCCCATATCTCACAACTTCTTGCAATTACTTTAGCCCTTACAATGAGTCTGCACAAGGCCAGGACGCAAACCCAAGGTAGCGGGGGGCTACAGGGGTGGATTCTGTGGGAAGCTGCGAGAAGCCTTTCCTATGTCCAAGAGAGCCAATGCAGCCAGCTCCAAGAGAGACCCAGCACTGGCCAGGGCTGAGCCAGTTGGCAATGGTGGTAGGGCTCTGGGATAACAGATTTGGGAAGTGGAGAAAACACCTCGCACAACTGCAGCCAGAGAGGGGTGAGCACATAGGAGAGGAGCAGCTCTGCAGGCAGTGGGCAGTGAAGAAGGAGGCAGAGATGCTCTGGAGCAGAGGTTCCCCTGCAGCCCACGGTGCAGCCCATGGGGAGGCAGCTGTGCCCCACAGCCCATGGAGGTTAATGGGGGAGCACATTTCCACCTGCAGCCCAGGAAGGACTGGAGCAGGGGGATGCCCAAAGGAAGCTGTGACTCCATGGGAAGCCCACACTGGAGCACGTTTGCTGCAGGAGCTGTGACCCTGCAGGGGCCCCAGGCTGGAGCAGCCTGATCCTGAAGGATGCACCCCATGGAAGGCACCAGGCTGGAGCAGCCTGATCCTGAAGGATGCACCCCATGGCAGGCACCCAGGCTGGAGCAGTTTGAGAACTGCAGCCCATCAGAAGGACTCGTGTTGAAGTTGATGCAGGACTGTCCCCTGTGGAGGGACCCCACTCTGGAGCAGGGGAGGACTGCGAGGAGTCCTCCCATGGGGAGGAAGGAGCAGCAGAGCC